>JAQQZR010000005.1:23677222-23689012 GCA_030068235.1 Notoglanidium macrostoma | reverse complement strand
CACCCCAAGATGCTGGGATTGGCTCCAGCTTCCCCGCCACCCAGACGGATAAAGCGCTATAGATAATGGATGGAATTTTTTTATAATTATTATAAAATTTTAGAGAGCATCTAAAGTGTTGTTTGTCTCAAGGACTGAATATGTTTCTCGATAAAATTATGAATGAACATGAAGTCAGATGTTAAAGCCCTAATATACCAAGTCTCTGTACATATTTCAATCATACAAAACAGTAACAGTAGTTACATCAGATTTTTAAAGCTCTCTTGCACTGAATACAATTCAGCTTACAAGCTACACAACACTGGGTGCTCCTAAGAGTTTTCATCTTTCTGACATTTGTTATCCCCCAACACTCAAAATCACATTCATTCCTCTTCAGCCATCTTATTTCTATTGCTCCAAAAGAAGTATGAGAAAGAGATGGATTGATTCAGTCATGCACTGCCATAATGTTCAAAGCTCCCAGCAAGTAGTCCTCATTCTCCCTTTGTGGGAGTCAGTCATTTGTCCCTCCTAGGTCCATTGACATAGAGATATAATTTGTGATAATAAGAGGTTAAAACAAGGGTAGATCCAGGCAGTGAAAAGATTAGGATTGGGGTATGGTGGAGACACATAGAGACACTGAGGCCTATGAGACATTGAGTGGAGATGTCTCTAAGCAACATGCACACTCGGCTAAACCCTATCTGTACAATCTTGAAAAGCACTGGTGGCTACATGGGCAATTAGATTTAGACAGGCTGATTATCTCTGCAGGGACAAAGATGAACCAGTAATGAGAGACAATTGATAAACAGCAGTGTTTTTTTTCTTTTTTGCCTTTTTTTTTTTTTTTTTTTTTTTAGCAGACTGAGACAAATGCTTCTGTGTCAACAACCTTTGTGGCTCCCTGCTTGTAAAGTCGCATTTCCTAATTAGTTTCGGTGTCTACTGGCAATGCACAGTGATAGGCAAAATCATGTACAAACCAAGATAGATGTGAAACCAGGGAGCTCAAGATTCAAGGTCAATTTACAACAAGTTATAGGAGTAATAGAAATATTTGAAAATCAAATAAGAATTGAAATTATATGCAAAATTAAAACAGCTAAAGTAAAATAGTCGGAAATTGCAAGAGTGAGTAAGAAATAATGGTAAACCTCAGAGATTACTTCTCTTCCAGAAACAACTTATAGAAAAACACTGAGTAACTGTAAACTTGAATGTAGGGAACTGAACCAAAACTTTGACATAATGGTGAAATATTTCTGCATTTGGGGCTGTAAAGTCAGACATGCCCTATTATATAACAGGTCTAAATACGGTGCTTAACCAACTGCTTCAAGCAGTATCACTCAAAATTTTTGAAAAAGAGTGGCTTTTTCTTTTGAATAAAAGTCAGGACTTAAGTGAAAGCAAGTACAAACACATGAAACTTTTATACAGAAATACAGAAACTAAGTAACTGTACTTCATTACTTCTCACCTCTGGATGCCAAAGTAAGATGGTCTAAGGGCTGAGATCTGATCCGCATCAACTTAGATACTGAATGTTCATCCTCTCTGTTACTATTTTTTTTTGTGTTCAGTCTAGTTTAGTTTTGTATTTAGCGCCGACAATAAGAAAAATATACCTTGTTATGTTGCTTTGTGAGCCTGTCTGGGCTCTTCATTCACAAGTCCCACAAAGGATAAGATGAAAAATAACACGTTGAATTACCTTGTTTTTCCCCATGACAGTATATTACATGTATTCATTTTTTGTGGGTTAGGTGGAAAAAGAGATGGAGCACAACAACAGCAGCAGCACACATCAACCCAGGAGCTTCAGTCTTTGCTGGAGGGTCTATAAGGGGTTTTCAGTTCATGAATACAGCCTAAATTCAATTATAAGTAAGCATGGTTATCATGTTATTTATTCTCAGCAGAGCTCCATGTGTGCAGATAGATAGAGGATGAAAAGGATAAAGATATCATTGGGAAAAGTGTAATCACAGTTGATCATCAGCATTATCTACCTCACTATCCCTAGTAGCAGCATTAAGCACTAATCTCCTATTTGCTATGAGTTCTGATTAGGGACTTAATTTTACTTTGCAGAAGAACAACTACATGCACTGCATCCTATTTGCATGTTTATTTGGGTCCATAATTCATTTTGGCATAATGCAAGACTTCTTGGCACATTACTTGAAGCATTAAGAATGATAAACAACAATAAAATTAATTCAGCATGAGCTGTTTTGGGACACGGGAGGAAACAAGGCCAGAATGATTCACATGCAGCTTGGCACAAGAAGCCAAGAGTTATAAGATCATGGTGGCAATCAAATACTGCAAATATTAAGAGCTAATTAACAAATTTCCCCAACAAGAGAAAAAGCAAACTAATAACACTGTTTTAGATTGGCAACAACTCTAACTGAAATATACTTGCTTTGATTCAGTACTGTGAGCGTTCCCAGAGAGAGAATACAAGAAGTGAGCTTTGGGAGCTTTAAGAAAACTGAAATTGGATGGATAAGCAGTTTTCAGCCAAATGTTGACGTTTATGTGATTTTAATTTCATTTTTATTCGTTTTTTATTAGTGATTCTCTTTGCAGTGATTGAATCCAGGGCCAACACATATGCGTACACACCCTTTTTGTGAAAAGACATAACAGTTTTATTACATAACTGCCTCCTGCTGTATTCTTTATTATTCTAGGTACTAATAAAGAACCTGCACCTTTTGATCATAGCAGATGTGGAGGATTACAATAGACCAAAAAGACCTAGAGAAAGTCATCAAAGGAGATCAGATTTGACTTGGCCTTGGCTTAAGTACAGTACAAAAACCATTCATAGGTTCTTTGCATAGTTAAGTGTTTATAGCTTCCTAAATGCTTCTATTTGAAAGCTATTCAGTAACACATTGCAATACTGTTCATCAACCTCTGGGTAACTATTCAGTAACATGCCTGAATGAATGAGGAGCACTTCAGTAACATTATTTGTATAAATGACTTAGACCTACTATTTAATTACTCAGTATGTTAATGGGAGTTCATTATTAACTAAGCATTAATTACTGAGTGTTACATTTTCCTGCATAGCTACTAGTTAACTTTGACCCGGTTATAATAACTACTGATTAAATACTGATCACATCAACAATTTCCAATAGCTATACCTTAACCTATACCAACACCTCATTGTCTAAAATGTAAATATGTGCCTATGAGTTACTATAGGTCTCAGAGGAACATGGGTTCTGAGTGTTTTATTTAACTAGTCATGGTATAAAGAGAGAAATGGACAACAGTAACCTACAAAAGTACAAGGCTGTAATGTATTTAAATGCAAAAAATATGTATTAACATACAATTCTATATTAACATACATTTAAAATGTTGTAAATAATTTACTCTTAAATAACAAGTATAACAAAACAGAAACACTTCAATTGTCACACCCTGCTCCTTACTCCACACTCCACGCGCCATGCCTTTCATCTCCGTCACTCTCAGAGCGGAAGCGCGCACTTCCGCATGTCATTGTTTAAACTGATACCTATAGTTAAAATAGATCCAAATACATCAGATTACACTTAAAACTCCCTGAGACAGCATGATGTAGAAAGTCTCAATAGAGAACCCATACTACTACCATACTGGGTGCAAGGTTTTGTAGGAAACAGATCTGCCTCCTGCTGTATTCTTCATTATTAATAGGTACTGATATTGCATTGCACCTGCATTTTGATCAAAACAGATGTGGAGGATCACAATAGACCAAATATTTACCCAGGTAACAAGAGGCAAGACCATTCAGTGCTTTATAGATCATTAGTAGTAATTAATAATCAATGTGAAATGTTACTGGGAGCCAGTGTTTACTATACGAGGTGGGTATAAGATGTTTTTTTTATTTTGTCAACCTGCTGTCCTCTCAGAATGGAGAGAAATAAAGCACTAACTACTGTGAAGTGTGATTAAGAGATGTGGTTTTGCATTTTATTATCAAAATATCATCTTTCTGTCATGTCTGCAGACACTATTCATTGTGCTAGATTTTTTTTTTTTATAATTTTAACTATACATTTTTTAAATGAGTCATGAATTTTTTTAATTTACTTTTAAATGGCTAAGGAAGAGAAACACTAGCCACGCATTCCCTCATCCTGCCAGCCCACATTCAATAACATTTAAATGCACTGTATACAGACTGTCAATAAAGATAATTAGTTTTTTGCCTCTTAATGGTGAAAAGGGCAAGATTAAAATGGTCCACACTCATAATCTCTTTTGACAGGACTCCATTATTTCTTCTGTTTCTACATTCTGTGTGCCAAGCCAGACAGCAACTCTACCAGCATGACTACAAACAAACAGAGCGTTATGGAAGAATAGGTACCCACAAACACCAATAAAACAGGTTTATGCTGTGTTCTGAGTAATGTGGCGTGACTAAAGGCCACAGTTGTTAATTAAGTACTACAGAAGGATGCAGGGGTCTGGCTGTAACCGCCAGAGACGTCTTGTTAACGTCACCCAGCGTGCACTTCAACCTGGACAAATGAGGCTATTAATACTGTAAATCCTCTCATGTGTCATCTATAGCTGCTAGAATGTATCTATTGTTTATGCTCAGTTGAAGGTTTGCTGTCCTTTTGGGGCAGGGGTGACATCCTGCTTCATGAGATTGCAGCAATAATAAATTCTCTGGGTTTGTATCTGGAGTAGACAAGGAGTCCAATTCAAAGTGGATACAATTTTAGAATAAATTATTGTATATTTTTAAAAAAATGTTATTATTTGGTAAAGGGAATCAATGCAGTGAACATATACTGTTCGCTCTATTTAACTGTAAACTCCATGTTCTCTTTATTTTGGCTGGATCCAGGACTGGAAATACTGGTGACAATTAAAAAGCCCTCCATTTTGTTAGATATTTTCGTATCATGTTTGATCATTACTTCTGATTCTGCATGCAATTAAGCATTATAAAATGTATTTAAGCATACACAATGAAGTGCTTATGGAGGAGCCCCAAGCTACAGAAAGGTGATTTAAAAAAAAAAAAAAAAAAAAAAAAAAAAAATATATATATATATATATATATATATATATATATATATAAGAAAACTTATGGCTCAGATATTTTTATAGATTTAATATTGCCCAGATATGATTTTCTATATGACCAAAAGTATGTGGACACTTTACCCAGATGCACTTTTTGAAAATCCCATTCCAGATTTAGTCCATACTTTGTTAAAATAACCTCCATTCTTCCAGAAAGGCTTTCACTAAATTTTGGAATGTGCCTGTGAGGATTTGCCCATTCGGCCACAAGATGTTGGTCAAGGAGGCTCTGGATGCAGTTATAGTTCAGTGGGGATGGGTTCAGGTTACTTGAGTTCTTCCACTCCAACCTTGGCAAACCATGGACCTCTCTGTGCACAGGGTCATTGTCATAATGGAACAAGTTTGGGGGTAGGAAAATTGTAACACTACAGCATTTAAAGTCATCTTATGTTTCCACCCTTGCAGCAACAGTTTGGGGAATGCCCATATATGGGTGTGACTGTCAGGTGTCCACAAACTTTTGGACATATAATGTATAATAGGTTACTTTTTTGTGATACCACATCAATAGATGTTGCACTTCTGGTCTGCCTTTCTATGTGAATAAGAAAAAAGGTGACTACCTGTGTTTGCGAAACTTGCTCCTCAACCGACATGATCTTAGGAATGGATAGAAAGTAACCTTAATATAACATTTCCACATCATTTTGGTAAAACAGATTTGCTTTCTTGAAAATATTTTACTGCCTAAAAACATAAAGACAAATTCTTGTCATTTTTGGTGACATCCAATAAGTTTCCCCCAGAGCCACCGCATACATTTTACGCACGCATTAATGTCCACACGCACAAACACAGTGCAATAGGTCTGCACATCTGTATTATTTCTGGGGGGTTTTCTCCACTGTGCCTAAGCCTGTATTTCCAGCAAATAAAGGGAAACCTTTGAGAAGACTATTGATGAAATAAATTAATATTTTCAACAGTTTCATTGTAACGCATGTAGACAACAGAAATGCATAAACAAGAAATGATCATACTGATCAAAAGGACTGAAACAGAAACACTTAAGTTATATACTGGAAGTGCATAAAAATTCTCCACAGCTATTTAGTTTCTTAATAACATTTAACTTTATACCCCTAGAATAGTGTTTGGAAAGTCTTTAGTACTACAAGCAGTCATGCAGCATTGTGTGTGTGTGTGTGTGTTACATCATCTCTTGAGAGGCAGAATAAACACCAGTCCCTCCAGTGTATTAGCCTTTGACTGCATTTCCTCTCGC
Source organism: Notoglanidium macrostoma (assembly GCA_030068235.1). Taxonomy (NCBI): domain Eukaryota; kingdom Metazoa; phylum Chordata; class Actinopteri; order Siluriformes; family Auchenoglanididae; genus Notoglanidium; species Notoglanidium macrostoma. Next base: position 23,682,672 of record JAQQZR010000005.1, on the reverse strand, counting down.
TGGGTCTGCCTTAGCAGCTCCATCTCCCACTCTAGTATGGCCTTTCTGTGCCTCAGCTCCTTTAGCACTGATGAAACCTGGAGCATTCCTGAAGTCTGTGCTTGGCCTGAATCACCTCTCTGGGAGTTGCTTGTCGACCTGGAGGCCTGTGGCTCCTGGAAGTATAGCGTGAAGCCTCTGTCTGTGGGTGTCAGAGTGTTGACTAGAGAAAAGCCCTGCAAGTGGGCAGCCACTCTCCTCTCCACTTCTTCTTTCTGCCTGTGGCTAAGCCGGGTTGTGTCTGTGCATCTGTCCTAGGGAGATAAGATAGGACAAAAGCAATGTTAAGACTAGAATTATATCGATTAAAGGACATAAGCAGGATTCAAAAATAGGCACACACAAATGTGTAGATGTCGGCTGTGTCTGTATTCCCCAGGCTAAACCTCGATTTATCTGTTAATGATGATCATTTAGAATTTTTTTTCCATTATAGAAACGTTCCAAATGATGCTATAATAGCCGCATAATATGTAATTTATTAATAAGTACTAAAATGTTCTTTGTTACTTAGAAGCCATGTGAAGCACAACCGTAGCACTGCTATTCACGATACAAGCCTTCAAATACAACTGAGTAACCAGCATGTGTAGGAAATGCAATGTGGCACTCATTAAGAAGTTTAGAATTCAAAATGCAAGCTACTCTCCATCACAGAGAACATCCCAAAATGCTTGTAACCCCAGACCAACTAAATAACACACGCCTGCAAAAGTTTAATATGACATTGTGTCAGTTCACATTGGATTTATTCTTGCAATAAAACTCTGTGATGACCTTGTTTTAAGTTCATGTTCGAACAGCACTGATCCGCTTCCATTATCAGCAATAATGCTGAAAATCTGGGAACGTCTGAGACACGGGTAATAAAACATCCTGAAGAAAAGTTTCACAATCTCCTTGTTCTGATTTTAAGCTCATATTGCAGCCTGCTCAGGGAAATAAGAGATGAGCTTTTAGAGTGGAAGGCACTTATTAACAAGTCTATGGAGCGGGTTGTATAAAAAGCTTGAATCACGTACGTAATTGGCAGAATGACAAGGTCAAACAGTCACATATTCACATATCAGAAATGTGCTGAAGACCAGCTTTCAAGCTCTACAGCCTCCAAATCCAAGCTATTGATGAATAAAGAAGTGCTGCTTGATAGGTCACACTACCATCTCCCTAGGAACCCAGAGGCAATACATTCTGTGTTATTATGACTTCGCTGCAATATTGCCAAATCTGTAATCTGTAAATCAAATTACTCTGCAATATCTCACCAATAGCATTCATTATATCCACATTTAAAGAGGAAAAGGTATTACTTCAGGGTTATAAAAGCATCTGATTTGGTATTTGCTCTGCCCATTAAATGCAGCATCACCCTCATTACAAAGTAAAGTGCCTACATGTAGTGAATGATTTCTTTGCAGTTAAATCACTAATTCTTTGGGGGTACAGACCATAAAGTATAACTATAATGCTAAGACATTAATCATACAATAGGCCAAACATGTACAAAAGGGAATAAGATCTAATCTCTATATGGCCAGATTGCATTTTAATTAAATCTGACATAATTTTGAACAACCATGGATACACAAACAAGTCCCAGGTACACATACTTTATATTCTCATGGGCTATCTGATATTTGGCTTTTACACTGCTGCAAGTGTTCACGGTTCATAAAATTTACTCTCACATGGATTATTTTTATATCCATAAAGTGATTTGTCTTTTCTTAACATGGTCAAATGTTCAGGACACATACTGTACCAGGTCTGGCATATTGTAACTGCAAAATCTTGATGTGCTTTTTTACAGTGATACGTGTTTGTTTGTTTTTACAACCTTTTACAGTGAAAAACTCTCTTGGCAAGCCTTAACTTGTTTGCTTAAAAAAAAATTGAATGCTCAGTCTGACCTACAGCATGTGTGATCATTAGATACGTCTGTGCCTTAGTGTGTGATCATTACCAGTCTGTCCTGGTACGTAGTCTCTAGCCCCAGTAGCATCTTGTCTAGACGCCTCACAGATCTCCTAGCCTTGTCACCATGGGAACAGCTTTGAGTGACAGCCTGGTCTCTTTGTAGCACATCTACAGACCTTTCTTGATTCTCATCTGAGAGGTAGCCATCAATCACGCTGTCCTGTACAGGGAAAATGCAAGGTCTGAGAGATTTTGTTTCCATATGAGACACGACTGACTGGCTTAACCTAGAAATGGTGGCTGGCATTATGACCAGATATGGGCAACCCAAATGCTTAACATTTGTTCTACATGTGTTCTTTTTCATTATCATAAAGTGAAACATCTGTAGCCGTTAAAAAAAATTTTCTCACGCCCATTTAGGGTGTTCATTCTGGAGTTAATATTGAATGGAGGGAAAAAAAAAAAACCTCTAAGAGTGCACCTTGGAGTTTTATTTAAAGAGTACTTCAAACTGACTTTAGTTGAGTCCAGGAAGCACTCATATCCAGAGACATTTTTTGATTGGATATTTGCAAAATATCTGAATAAATTTTCTGTCATAAACTTTGCATTTTATAATGAACATCTCTCAAACACTCAAACTGAAAATAAACTATAAACCAGCATCTGCCGCTTGCAGAGGGGCATAAGACCGGTGTCCACTTGGCGACCTTGAAAAACTCATAAAAACTTCAATGCATAATATCTCAACAGCCATTGAACTTCTTTTTACTTTAATCTGCAAGCTCAAAGCCAAAATAAGGGACTCCTGCCTGGAGCTCTGAAACCACTCCACTTAGCAGGAGGCTTCTTAATAACTTGAGTGCAATGTGGATGTGAGCTGGATGTCAGCACAAGTGAGCACTTCATGGTTTCAGAGCACCTCAATTACCAAGGTAGAGTTAGTGGGGGGTTTGGAAAGTGTAATGATTAGTCAGTATCAAAAGCCTCATATCCCAATATGGCTCAGAGCTAATACCTTGTTCTACTTTAATAGTATACTGCAATGCTTGAGAGTAATCTAACTGGATACGCAATGCCTGTCAACTTTAAGAGCTACTGAGGCTTAAAGCAAATAAACAGACTCATAAACTAAGTAGAAAGAAAAACTTATAAATGAGTTTACTGCAAATTACTTCAGAGGACACAAGAGTAATATACAGTTGTACTCATTGGCTGTTAAGTCAGGTACACCGTTCATAAAGGTACTCTTTAGAAGTATAATATTACTCACTACTGCTATTTGCTACACCATTGGACCACAGCTGACCAGATCGAATCTCTGCACAGCATGGCAGTGGCACAGCACTGCGTGCAGCACAGATATGAGTTTATCAGGCCCAGCAAGGGGTTGAAAATACCTCAGCAGTGTCACTGTGGTTAGAAATGAGAGTAGCTACCAAATACAGTGTTGTGCAAAAGTCTTAGGCACATGCAAAGAAATGTTGTAAACTAAACACGACTTCAAAAAAGTGGATGAAACACTGCAACATGCAGTAAACAGTAATAAATTAAACAAGGTCGATATTTGGTGTGACGACTTTGGTTTGTTTGGTTTTAGTAGTCCAAGGTACAATTTGTGCAGTTTTATAAGGAAATGAGCTGGTAAGTTTTACTAAGCATCTTGGAGAATCTCAGTTATTCAGTTATTCTGGAGACGCTGACTCGCAATTCCTTGCTTCTTTTTTGGTGCAGGCAAAACCCACGAGCCGCCATTATGTTTTCTGAAACATGAGCTCTTTTGCGATATGTTGCTTTCTTTACTGATGGAGAAACAGTTTATCTGTAACATTATTATTTTGGCAATGTTGGGAAATTTTAAACAAGTCAATAATGCACTCCTAACTCCTAAAATAAATATCTACAATAAAATGTAAGCCAAAAAAAAAAAAAAAGAACAGTTCTGTTGATGCTTCTTGTTGTCAAGTGAGCGGTTAAACACCACTTTCATAACAACAAGCTGTTCTTGCTTGCATTGCAAGAAAGAAGCAAGAACCCTGCATACAAGTGTAAGCACCTGACACCTTACAGTAAAATTTAGTGGTGAATCGGTGATGCTTTGGGGCTGTTTTCCATCTGGTGATTCAGGGAATCTTGTGAAAATTGATGACATCCTGAATTCTGCTAAGCACCAGGGTGTCAGCCCAAAACCTGATTGCCTCTGCCAGGAGGTTCAGACTTGGACGTAAATAGAGCTTTCGACAAGACGATGAGCCAAAGATAAAAAAAAAAGGTAGGTTTTGCATTAAGTATCTCAGTCTTTAGATACAGAAACAATACATCTATATAATGTCCATGTGTGTTTGAGTTCATCTTTTACTGCTTTCATTTATTAATTTATGAGTCCAAATAACTCTGGAGAACTCTGTACATGCTGTCAAAAGAGACTTTAACTAGACACATACATACCATCCAGCACCAAAACAGTGGTTCCACCTTTTTCCATTCTAGATATGCTTCAAGTATTCCATTCAGGCTCTGTATGCGCTCCAGATCCTAAAACAAAATAGATCTCAAATGTGAACCAAATGCATATACAGTTTGCACAGAAACATGAAACATGCATTAAGGTTACTGGAACAACCGTCTTCAAAAATGCACAGCATCAAACATTTTCTCTGAAGACAGTTCTCATCAGCCCTCAGAAGTGCTAACGAAGAGATATAAAGATATGTGGGTAGCGCAGAATAGCATTCATGCTGTATTTGAAACTATCGGTCACTGCCATATTTAGAATACTTAATCATTCTTCCTGCTGATGGTGGTTAATCGTATATGCGTGCATGATCTATTTAAAAAGCACTTCTTAGTTGATATATGAATCAATTTCTGCAATAAAATGTTCAACCTGACATGTAATTCATATCCTTTGACAAGGCTGTTCCTGAGCATTGACAGGTAATGCTGTTTGCAGAATCATCTGGCAGAGGTCACCTTTTCAAGTGCCGTCGATCCAGTTTGTTTAGGAACGTGGACAGTGGTGGGGTAACAGGTTTGTGGAGAGCCAACGTGGCAGCAGACCTGAAGAAACACATGACAAATCTTTTTAATCACAATTTCAGCCAGCAGATGAAATTCATGGGCAATGCCTTGTCACTTGCCTCATCAGTAAGCTTGGTCTGCTCATGCTGAGCTGTTAAAAGGCTCCGCCACTGTAGCTTCAGTTTCCCATATTGCCACTGCAACCTCCTGACATCTTTTTCTCCACATCCCTTTAAGTCCAGCTCCGGTTCTTCAGGCACAGCCTGTCAATCACACACACACACACACACACACACTGTCACAGCGGGTATCAGGTGGTGTCTCTTCCTGATGTAATTTAAGAAAACAATCAGATTATTGCAGATTATGAGCAAACATATATCAGGATAACATCCTTCCATCCATCCATTATCTATAGCGCTTTATCCGTCTGGGTGGCGGGGAAGCTGGAGCCAATCCCAGCATCTTGG
>JAQQZR010000005.1:23654930-23667619 GCA_030068235.1 Notoglanidium macrostoma | reverse complement strand
CTGCACTAAGGTCAAGTAACACAAGCAGTGAGACACAACCCTGATCAGAGGCCAGTAGTAGGTCATTCACCACTTTACCAGTGCTGTCTCTGTGCTATGGTGGGGTCTAAATCCTGACTGATACATTTCATGAATGCTATTCCTATTTAGGTATGAGCATAATTGCTGTGCTACAACCTTTTCTAGAATCTTGGAAATAAAAAGGAGGTTTTATATTGGCCTATAGTTGGACAACTGACTCGGGTCGAGATTTAGGTACATAGCCAATGCTAAGGGAGGAGTTGATTATTTTTTAGAATAGGTTCAATTACCTCTGGTATTATCTGTTTGAGGAAACATGTAGGTAAATGATCTAATATACAGGTTGATGATTGTGTCCTCTCCCTCTCTGCCTGAACTCCCCTCTTTCAGTCTTTCAAGTTTTTCCATATTTTTGTTTTTTTTTTGTGGCAATGTATGAAAGTGTTTCTGACCGTTAAGTGAGAAGGAGTGGGGTCTGGACCATGACTTTGAATATTTATATATTTCACTACATCCTCAGAAGCAATATGCTTACACAGCTGATGAAGGACTTTTTCCCCTAAAATGTTTGCATAATGGGAAACTGTGCACCATTCTAAACTTTCAGCACCTCTTCCAATGTATGAACACCAGTAACATTTATCAGATATCTAAGAATACCTGCATCCCTTTCTACCAAACTGATGGTGGCTGAACTTTATGTTTAGTCATGCATACACAACTACAAAGATGAGAAAATATCTATTCTATATACAGTCGAACCAACATAAAAATAATTACAATTTCTTATATAAATATAAGGATAACAGAGACACCTGTAGAGCAAGTTGCTGTCTCACTGTACAGATGAATATAAACAATGCTACTGAGATCGTAAGAGCCGCACAATTTCAAAAAGGAAATACATCTTAACGCTAAATACAAAGAATCCTCTGGGTCTGCATCAGCCAATCAGGTTGCGAGACAACGTACACGTTATTCCGAGCAATAGCAGCGGAAATGCGTTCAACCAATCATAGGGGTTTACACCCGGTGGAACTCGGGTTGCCAGGCCCTCTGTTTTTATGTGGTGTTAATAGGCAAGTTGATTAAAAAAATACAGTAAATAGGCACCGAGGGTATGATTAACATTTTATGAATTTCCAGGTGAAATAGTGTATCCGAAGAAACAAGGTAATGTAGCTACAGTTCATGCACATGAAGTCAAATCTGCTTATACTATTATTGATGTATGGTGTTTGTCAGTGACGTAGTCTGTTGGTCTTTTCATTCTCATAATTATTGCTTTTATCATATATATATACAGGGCTCTCAAGTTTTGAAGACAAGCAAGAGTGACATTACCCCTCCACCTCTCCCCCACCCCACCCTGTCCCGTCAAGTCCCGTACCATCCCTTGTCAGGGGGTCAAAGGGGGTGCAGGTTGGACTGGGGGTGTTAAATTAATAATATTATTATTAGAGTTGTTGTTGTTATTAATTGCTCAGACTTGTGGAGTTCTCTTGGCAACAGATAGAGCACCAGTAATAGTAGCTGGTGCTTCTTACAGTAATAAATGGCCATTTAGTGGTCCATTCATTATTAAAACAGCACTTGTAGGTGGCTGCTCCTGGTACTTTTTTCCCTTTTGTTTTGATGGTCTCTTCTGACACCCTAGCCATCTCCTCCACCGTCTCTTCCACTGTCTCCTCTTCTTCCACCTTCACTGTCTCCTCCTCTTCCACGTCCTCTTCCACCTCCAATGTCTCCTCCTCTTCCACCTCCTCTTCCACCTGCACTGTCTCCTCCTCTTCCACCTCCTCTTCCACCTCCACTGTCTCCTCCTCTTCCACCTGCACTGTCTCCTCCTCTTCCACCTCCTCTTCCACCTCCACTGTCTCCTCCTCTTCCACCTCCACTGTCTCCTCCTCTAATGGGCCTAACCTTTTCGTCACCTTATCTGGCCCAGCATCCTCTAACCTGGGATTTTTAGGGGGCTTTCCACTCAGGGCAAATCAAAGGATGCTTAATTGCTTTTTTCCTGACATCTTTCAATGACAGATACAATGATTAATGCATCCGTGATGCAATACACTTTAATTTATTTAGTGCCAATAAAATTATTTAGCCTATTTCGAGAGAGAGATGATTATAATGTGAGAATATTTGAGTCATCCTGTGATAACGTAATATGACCAGGCCTGGACTACTTGTTCTGGACAGGTGTTGTTGTCGGTGAACAGGCTGTAAAACTCTTGGCTAAGTTTAGGCTACAGACACTCAGCATTGAAAAACTGATGCTAATTATCTGGGCAACATTCTCTAACAGCAGTCAAGTTGTCATTGTTTGTGTCAAACAAGTTGTGAATTTGTTGTAACATTAAAACAGGAGATGACTCTGTGCTCGAAGTGATGCTCGGAGCTCCTATGGATGGGGTGAATGAAATTCATAGGTTGTTGTGATGCATTTTACCCAGATACAATACTGCTATTTTCTGATTGGCTATTGTGTAGGTCCTTTCTTTTTTTTTTTTGATTGTCTGGTAAGTGACAGGCTCGACTGAACTCCAGCGGAGACACGCTTGTTTCATGGTGAGGCTCTACTGTGCTGCGGCCAGTGAAATATTGGGCACTGCAGCATATTAGCCTACAAATTGTTTTTCCGCATGAGAAATACAATGTGTGGCGGGAGTGCGTGACAAAAGACCGAAAAGAGTCAATGCGTGACACTTGAGAGCCCTGTTAATATGTAGTTTGATAATTGTTGGGCCACACTGATTTGTACATTCCCATTAAAGGTACACATGATGAAATTGTCTTCTCCTTGTTCCCTTTACATCTTCATCTGACAAGATTTCATATTTTATAGCTCCACTATGTAGGATTTTCAGGGTATCTATTAGCAGAAACAAAGTATACATTCCATAATATATTTATGAAATTCATAAGTATTTTTTCATTAGTGTGGAATTACATGTACCTACAAATCATTCTCTTTTTGTAAGCTCAGAATGAGCCATTTATAGCTACATAGGGCATGGGTCCACCTCTAGGGAACTGACATGCTGGAGTGGTACAGTAGCAAAGAATGAACAAACTTCTAGAAAGCCCCTTCTGAGTTGTGTGTTTTTACAAGTGACAACGTGAATCTGGAAGGAAGCACTGGAAGAATGATAAAGAAGAAGAAAGAAGATAGGGATGAAGAAATAAGAGGAATCAGTGTTTACTGGAACTGGCTAACAAGATGAGAACTCAAATTTTGTAAAATGAATGATCATACTTATTATTTAGCACAGAAAAAGCAAGGGAGTGTGAATTGCTAGTTTGCTTCAGGCACCTGATGGCTACTATACATTCTAATGTGTGCTTGGAAGATCAGCCATGGCCTAAAGCTTAGAGACATGGGTTTGGGACCTAAAGGTCGCTGGTTCGATCCCCTGGACCGGGAGGAAAAAATGTGAATGCCTGACCCTAACTGCTCCCTGGGCGCTGTAGAGCTGCCCACTGCTCTGTGTATGTGTTCACTGCTTGGATGGGTTAAATGCAGAGTGAACATTTCACTGTATGTTGTACCATGTATGTGACCAATAAAAAAAATTTGACTGGGACAACTGGGTCAGTTGGTTGAATCCTACATAGTGGACCTTTAAGTCAAAAGTAATATTCATGAAAAATGTATTATTTGCCATGTTCCACGTCAGTGGGACTTTTGCTAGAACATTGGCAAGTGGAGTGATACAATAAGGTGAATCAACCCAGTGCGGTTATACTAAATATAACCACGCCACTCTAATCATGTGACCCGGCACTGACTCTTGTATAAACAAGAATTTAACATAAAGTTACTGACATTTCAGACTCAATATAAGGAAATATTTTGATATTCCATCAATGAAAATAGTTCTCGAAGAAGTCACAGGTGGATACAGAGCTTTCTGTGTTACCATGCCAATGCACAGAGTGGACTGACAGCCTGTAGTAAGTGCAGTGACTGAACTATTGCTAGGATTTTGCGTATAGAACACAGACAATAGGAGTGATACAAACAATGAAATGTACCAACTGTGTTGTACTAAATATCAGCACTCTTGGAAAACTGTTTGTCCAGTCAGATTAGTGGACTGGAGCTAAATGTTGCATAAGGAGCTTTATGAATCTTTTCGAATAATTGTGAGGGATAATCTCGGATTTGGCAACACATATCCACATTCCCATACTATACCGCGTTTAAATTATGTCTCCCGCTGCTGCTTCTCAGTGGCGCGTTTGAAAATCTCCGCGTGATGTGATTGGTCCGTTTTGAATTCCGTCGTCGCGGCCAGTTTGAACCAGGGAAATCCTCGAGTAACTACACACTTACCTCACGTCTTCGCAGTGTCAAAAGTAGACCAAGATTTGGTAAGTTTACTTTGTTAAAAGTGACTTTTACTTACAAATGTCTAGTAGTATTGTAGTATTCAGTCAATCGGTCTGTGGAAAGTGCTAGCGGTTAGTTAAGTTAGCTAAGGTAGCTTGCACAGCTCACTGAGTTAGCTAGCAAATGAGCTTACCTAAATGTGGCATTAGCTGGGAAGAACAATGTTAATGGCCATTTTGTATGAAATAAAGACAGGAAATTACCTTACTGACTTAATATTGTAAATAAACCACCAGCTAACATTTGAATCCTTTCATGCCTTAATAATATGAAAGCATATTCAGATTCTTAGATATGAAATGCATATCATATATTAGTTATCTTGAAAAGTAAATGGATTACCTGGTGTGGGGATGAAAAGTTAAAAATGGATAAAACATTAAACCTGAAATTAAAACCTGAACCTTCCATATTAATAAAGAAAAATAACATAACATTCAGGTCTACAATATTGAATAAATTTTTAACACATAGAAATATTGTTGACATTCAGTGGTCACATGGTTTAGCACTGTTCCAAGATTCAGCTGGTTTAAATGTTTCAACAACAACAAAAAAACTACTTTTTTTTTTTTTTTTTTTTTTTTTTTTTTTAAAAAATAAGGCATCAATTAAAGTCTAATGTGAAGATATGTTTTGTTTTGGAGGAAATTTATATCTCGTATTTCCTTAAAAACAGCTTTACTGACTGTTCATTTCTGGCCATTTGGTTAAAAATGGTTGAACTGCCATCCCAGGCTTATCGCACAATTATGGCTCACTAATTAATAGATACATCAGTTAATGTTCAAAAAAATGTTCTGACTTACTATGATTAAAGACATCTATGTGCATTGCAATCATGGTGAATTTTTCTCTCAACAGAGAACGTTTGGTAATGGAAGACTACCTGAAGATAGAGAAAATTGGGGAAGGTGAGTGAATGTTTTTGTTTGTTTTTCCATGGCTGTTTATTTCCTATATAGTGCATATTTCTGACACTGATAAAGTTCAGGTTTAACATCTCTCAAAGCTTCACCTGATATTTCACAAGGATGGATGCATTCATATTTCTCCAATGCTACTCCATCCATCCATTATCTATAGCGCTTTATCCGTCACGGGGGAAGCTGGAGCCAATCCCAGCAGACTCTGAAGCTAGACAGACTAAATTATTAAAGTGCTGCTGTGTTGGTCTTTTTAGGTACTGTCAGCAGGTAGTTAACGTAGGAAACCAGTGCAAATAGAGCAACATGTCAATGAAAGGTTTTTAGACTTTAGTCAACTCACAATTTGATGACATCATGTATCTTGAGTGCCACCGAAGATTGCATGTTAATTATGCAGATTAATATGCAAGTTGTTCAGGGTTGACTCTTCCTTCCAAAAGTTTCACTCCAACACTGCTCGAAAATGACACAATCAGGACTTCGATTCATCAGACAGAATTTGTCATGTCATTTATTTCATTAATTTGCTATTTAATTGAGTAAAAGTTTGCTAAACGTGATCTTTTTGCCGTCCTGTTTTAGGTACATATGGTGTGGTATACAAGGGCCGGCACAAGTCCACAGGTCAGGTGGTGGCTCTAAAGAAGATTCGTTTGGAAAGTGAGGAGGAGGGTGTGCCTAGCACAGCCGTACGTGAAATCTCGCTGCTCAAAGAGCTACAGCACCCCAATGTCGTACGGTGTGTACTTGATCTGTTATTTTAAAAATTGCTACCTTTTAATATTAAAGCGACGTCCTGGGCTCTCAAGAAAAGCGTTTGCCCAAGTTCAAACCCCGATGATGCTACAGCCATCCATGCCTGGGAGTCTGGAGAGAAAACTTCTCCAGTCTGGAGAGAAAGCAAATCAAGGGCTGTCTTATTGCCGAAGAGTGCCGATAGTGCTCTCCTCCAAGCATGTTATGCTGATCTGAGGCATTGCATAAGCAGCAGTTCGAAAAGTAGTTGATGAGGAGAGCTGGCTTGTGGGTGGGAATTGGCAAGTGACCAAATTGTTGCGTATTTAAGCTGTATATATATATATATCGCTATATAGCATCTATCATGAAAAATTGTGTCTTTCAACCCATCCAGGGTATAGTACTATATAAATATTTGTGTTCATGTCTGTGCTTGAAAAAGCATTTGTCTTCCTCGGCATAGCAAGCAACAAGTCACTTATGAAAAGCTGACCCATTGCAGTTTGTCTCTGATCTTGCCCTCTTTCTCTCTTCAGACTGCTGGATGTGTTGATGCAGGAGTCCAAACTGTATTTGGTGTTTGAGTTTCTGTCAATGGATCTCAAGAAATACTTGGACTCCATTCCCTCAGGCCAGTACATGGATCCCATGCTTGTCAAGGTATACATACGAGGCTGTGTGCAAAAATAGCATTTTAATAGAAAAGCTTAGAACCTCTTAAAGATCCTCTAAAGCAATTCAGAGATTTGTTTCTAAACACCTTATACATGTTAGGAAATAGTCGCTGAAATCATGTGAAAAGAGTGTAAAATATATACTATTACCGAACCGTGGAGTCAGATAATCTTTCCATCATTTTTGTGCGATTCGGGTTAGAAATAGTGGCTCGGTGATGCACTGGAGCCACCTAATTAGCATAACCCTTGCCTAACAGTACAACTTTTAAACATTAGAGTGCATCAGACTGAGAGGAACGAGGTTGATTCTCAGGTAGGTTTGTGTCCTCTGGCTCTGAATTGGATTCAGGTTCTGATGGCTCAAAAATGTACAGCTCCAATGAAGCTGCTAGCATCCATTTTTCAGGTCATAATGGTGGAAGAGGCGGTATCCCGCAATTATGCGGACATGTCCCCAGCGTCTCAGAGAAGAGAATATTGCTTAATGTTTTCAAGATTTTGAAGCAATCGCTTGCTCCTGCATGAAAGCAAAATCCTCACATGTGGTTGTTTCCCCTGGGTTCCCAGCACACCTCCGGTTTAAACTCGATGCCCTGTGAACCTTACTGGAAAAGAAAAAAAAGGACTGGTGTGCCACCCTATTCGTATCTTTGTATCTGTTTAGAACGCATTATCTGTTCCAGATTCTGTATTTGTGTTTTGGTACAGCCGTAGAGTGTATACAAGGGCAAATGTGTGTGTGCATGTGAGTTGTATGGCTTTTTTTTTTTTTTTTTTTTTTTTTTTTTCCTCCATTAAAATGTGAACTTTTTTTCAAACCTGCTTGGATTTGGATATTTTTTTAATAACTAAATGCCAAATGTACTCTTGTGCCACTAAATGTTTATACCCTCTTTTTTCCCCCCCTTCACCATTGCACTTAAATCTCGCTTGATGCACATGCAGGTATCAAATAAATCAACTAATTGATTTCCATTGGTTTCCCTTGGTTGGAGAACGGAGTTCTACAAAAAGGGCTTTTAGTCATTGTGCTGATGTAATCACAATTACGTTGCAGCCTATCAGTCACTATTAGTTGCTTTCATTTTGCACTGCACTGATTTCAGTTAGGCTTCAGCGTGTCCATGGACATGACTCATGACAAGAACCACACCATATATTGGCCTCTTTTAATTTGCATGGAGTTGAGAGATTCTCAACTTGTTTTTGAAACTTTCCTCATTTTTGTACCTGCTTCCATAAATCTCTATGCAGAATTTCTGCCTGTTTCCATGGAAAATGAATAGAAATGTAATATTTTTGGGCTATAGTTACACGTGAATAATAATACAAAAATAACGTGTCCTCTCGCTTCTGCAGAGTTACCTGTATCAGATCCTGGAGGGTATTCTGTTTTGTCACTGTCGTCGAGTTCTGCATCGTGACCTGAAGCCGCAGAACCTGCTAATTGATAACAAAGGCGTGATAAAACTGGCTGATTTCGGCTTGGCTCGTGCATTTGGGGTGCCTGTCCGAGTCTACACGCATGAGGTATGTGACCATCCAAATCCTCCAGTAACTCCGTGTAACTCATTACCTCGTTGTGGAAATCAAAGTTATGTCGCACATTAGTTGTGTGCTTTTGTGTGTAGGTCGTGACTCTGTGGTATAGGGCCCCAGAGGTGTTACTGGGAGCTTCTCGTTATTCCACTCCAGTAGATGTTTGGAGTATTGGCACTATCTTCGCTGAGCTTGCCACCAAGAAGCCGCTGTTCCATGGAGACTCCGAGATTGACCAGCTTTTCCGCATCTTCAGGTACCTTGTATCTCACGCGCAGCTGCCTCCTGAGTAGAGCGCAGTTATTAGCAATGTGAGGTGGCTGAAAGAACATTCAGATCTGGTGAAATAACTCAACTTGAATGATGGAACAGGACCCGTTGTAGACTTGGACTGTCCCGTTTGCTGGTGATGGCTGGATATTGTGTCTTCTTCCTGCAATATGCACAGAAAATGGTAATCTTTGGTGATGGTCAGCCAGATGGTACCTATACCGGGAATTCACATGATCTATCTACTAACGCAGCAGTTTGAAGGCTTCTTTAAAATTGTACGTTACTATCAATTAGACTCCGTTTGTTAGAGAGTAGGATGTATTCCTAGCCCATCTGGCATTTTTCTCTCATTTGTTTTTTTTTTTTTCTTTCTTCACTTTCTGTCTCATGTCTTTTACACTCCCCACACTCCAAGAAGAACTAATGAACAAAACGCATTGTTTAATGAGATGTCCTCGGTATACCTCAATGCAGTGCCAAAGTATCACAAAACACAAGGAGAACCTGCACAGCTGCTGTGCTTAATACAAACAAATATGATTAGCCAATAAATCAAGAGTCATTTACCACATCACTGATGAAGCAGAAGAATAAAGAGCAAACAGAAATCTAGCTGTAGGGCGGTGTAATCTTTGAGTATGTGTTGAAAAGGCTGTTTTTTCCCTTTCAGCAATGATATTTAATTATATAACATTGCCAGCTGGGTGTGTGTGTGTGTTTCAGGATTCTAGGCACGCCAAATAATGAGGTGTGGCCAGACGTTGAGTCACTACCTGACTATAAGAACTCTTTCCCCAAGTGGAAATCTGGCAATCTGGGCAGCATGGTTAAGAATCTTGACAAGAATGGCATCGACCTGCTTGGGGTGAGCTGAGATTCCTGTTTGCATGACAAAGACAAAGTGAACGATCAGTGTGACACACTTTCTGTTTCTCTTTCTGCCATTCAGAAAATGCTCACCTATGACCCTCTCAAGAGGATTTCCGCACGCCAGGCTATGACTCACCCCTATTTTGATGACTTGGATAAGACCACTCTACCTGCAAGCAATTTTAAGAGCTAAACACTAACCAAGTCTTACATTACACACAAATAAACCTCAAACCACACAAGTGATATCAGTCCCAAAATGGGCCTTATGCCATGGCATCCAAAATCAAAATGGACTAGAATTCACAGTGTCACTCGTTTGGAGGAAGTGGGGACTCCAAACTTGGTCCCCAGTGTAAGAAATCTATATTTGAGCTGAGAGCTCTTTACTGCACTGATGCAGACTTTACAATCTGATGATAATGCAATACTCCTTTTCCTAATGTGTTTCCTTTCGTTTGTGTTTTTGTATGTTTTTCTTATACTTTATCTCTAATTAAATGTTCTATATGTTGGTTTTGAAGCAGACTTGGTGCTGATTTAATGCATCCTCAATAAAGTGCACTTTATGGGGGCTGAATTATATTTTATTTTCTAAGCTTCTGTTGAGATGGATCCATGTTCGTGAGTTACAAAAATCACTCGGCATCATGATTTAAATCTAATGTAAACAAGTAGTTGTCCTTGGCTCAAGTAAGGATATAAAACAAACGAATTGTAAGGTATCTCATGTTCATTTTTCCATGAAAGGCAAATGTTTGAAACCAATTTTATATGGGACTGTTTCTAGGGTGATGGTGATTGTCTGCCCAGAGAGTAAGCCATGTCCCAAATGGCTTGCTGCTCCCTATATGTGTGCAATATATATGGAGGAATTTATTATGATGTCTACATCCAATACAGGGCAATCCAGGAAGGCAAAATGAAGTCAGTTAAGTTCTGAACTTTAACTAGCCAGTTTTTTACAGTTCATACATATTCGTCTCCGTTCGTACTTAACTGAATTGAAAAACTTATTAGTGTTTTTTAGACAAGTGCCGCTTTTAAAAAGAATATTACAGTATATAAAACTTATAGATAGCCATTCAGTTCTTACAGATATATCCATGTTCAATCTAATCCACAATAAACCATAGTGACTAGACAGTTTTCTTGGGGCATAGATGAAAAAGTCCTATAGCTTTCTCTAGTGGCTGGTTTTAATGTTAATTTTTTAATGTTAAATAACGTGTGATGACGGATGAGCAGATCCTGGCTAGAAGGCTTGCCAGCTTGCCCCTCAGCTCGATTCAGAAAATTGCTTGTGGACCTTCGTCAGTGGGCGAGCCAAATGAGCTAGGATCTCATTTTGCTAGGGTAGGGTTGGGCCAGCGGCACTCTCTCTTACCCCCTCTCCTCACCTGGACGTGGCTGATGGTCAACTCCAACGAAGTGCAAAGGTTGTACTCCGAAGCTCATCGTGGTAGCCCTTGTTCAGCGGTAACTTTGTTTTGTTTTGTTTCATTTAATTTCGAACCAAGGGGTAAAGTGAAATGAGGCTGGTTTTCACTCCACCAGGCCAAATGTGTGCGCTTGCATCCGGCTCCTCACCCAGTGTCTGGCATTCTGTCAAAGATAAAAGTAAAAAGAAAAACTTAGCGGGCTTTGTTAGGTCTGTGTTCCTGAGGGTCATTTTCTCGCACTCCAACCTAGCATGCCCTGAAAGGGACCTCTTCTCTTGCAAATGCTTAAAACTAGCAAAGTGTTCACCAAATCACTTAGTTCATAACAGACCTATACCTTAACAGAATCTGATAAGGGACCTCGATTGCAGACAGTAATTGTTGCTGTTGCCTTTATTTCAATTCCCTGCCCTACACGCTATATGCATTAAATTATACAACACCCAATTGATTCATGTCAGTTGTATTTAAGCTTGATGATGAACTGAGATGAACTCCCTGTGCCTTTTATAACTCTCTGCATTTGAGTGTGAGTACCAAGGGAGGTATGGTATAGATACGAATTAGGTCATCTTTATAAATAGCATATGCATAAGCAGAGTGTTATTTATGTCAACTTTCCCCTGAAGTTCAACCCAGGTTGCAAGATCGTGTAAGACTTTAGACTTTCAGTCTAACACGATTGAATTTGAATTTGAATTTGCATTTAATTAGTACAAGCTGCCTTGCTGCGAGTAGAGCAGAGGCAATCAGGACTAAATAAGAAGTCAACTTTCCACACTACACAAGGCCAAAGGTGTGCCGGTACGTGCCAGGCGAATTCCAGTAGCTGATTATCCTGGTCGAATGACATTTGTGGACCGGAAGCGTAGAGGGCCGTGGCAATAATGAGGTGTGGCCAGACGTTGAGTCACTACCTGACTATAAGAACTCTTTCCCCAAGTGGAAATCTGGCAATCTGGGCAGCATGGTTAAGAATCTTGACAAGAATGGCATCGACCTGCTTGGGGTGAGCTGAGATTCCTGTTTGCATGACAAAGACAAAGTGAACGATCAGTGTGACACACTTTCTGTTTCTCTTTCTGCCATTCAGAAAATGCTCACCTATGACCCTCTCAAGAGGATTTCCGCACGCCAGGCTATGACTCACCCCTATTTGTGGTCATTATATAGTGGTATAGTGGTCAGTACTCTGTGTTGTGGCCGCAGCGACCCCGGTTCGAATCCGGGTCACGGCATTGGCTTTTCCCGCGTCACTCTCGTTAGCTTTGGCTGAGCATGGTTCGTGCGCTCTGGCCTGTTTTCATGGCAAAAGCACAAGTGGGTAGGATCTCGGTGGCTGCTTCCATGGGTCAGTGGTGCTCACCGGCAGCAGGTTGTCGAGCAATGCCCCCTTCAATCTTGGTAACAATGGTCAATGGGGTTGCAGTCCACTACCAAGAATTACCAAGATTTGCCTGATCAGAGAGCCGTAATCTACCAATATTTGCCATTGACGCCGCACTAGTCCTCTACTGACCCTGTACTCCACGCAGGCTCGCCACTGTTGTCCTTCAGGGTTTCGGTACTTGGTCCTCTCCTGTTTTCCATCTATACTAGATCTCTTGGTGAAGTAATATCCTCACATGGGTTCTCATACCACTGCTATGCAGACGACACTCAACTATCCTCTCTTTTCCTCCCTCAGACAGTAATGTTTCTGCCCGGATTTCTGCATGTCTGGCAGGCATCTCATCATGGATGGCAGCTCATCAGCTGAAACTCAACCCCAGCAAAACAGAACTGCTATTCATCCCAGCTGATT
>JAQQZR010000005.1:23604378-23638793 GCA_030068235.1 Notoglanidium macrostoma | reverse complement strand
AATGATAGCTAACATTAAGCTAGCTGATACATCTCCTAACATTGACTGGCCAGCTAACTGCACTAACATTTCCATTGAAAAAAAAAATCCTGTCCTGTGGAGAAATTTTCGCTTCTTTGTAAATTATTTCTTCGTGTTCATTGTGTCTGGGGAGCAAATATTGCAAATATTGCAAATTGATCATCAAACAAGAATCCCATCCTGTTACTTAAAGTAAATAAGGCAAAGCTTAGGCTACTCCTAATATTTCACTGCTTAGTTGAACATTAATTTAACATGGCCTAAGGTTAATTTTGAGGGCATATAACAAAAGAATAAGGTTTTACTAAAAGTTGGACATTGTGTGATGGGAATGGGGCTGACATTACCTCCTCCAGTACCGAGCAGCAGCACCTTTACTGTCTATGGCTATACTGACGATTATGGCGAGCTGTTGTAGGTAACCAGGGAAACGGAGTGGAATTTCAGTGGTGTGTGTATGCTCATATCCATCAAGTGGAATGTATTCTTTCGCGAAGCAATAGAAACAGCGCTGGGTGAACTAATATTTAATGTTAAATGTGGGGGGGTCCAAACGAATAATTATGAAATGTGAGGGGGATACCCCCCCCAGCTATAATGGCGGCGACGCCCGTGCCACCACCATACATTTTAAAAACAATATATGTGCACAATATAAAAATGATAGTTGCATAAACTATTCTCCTATTACAAAATCCAAATAAAATGACAATTGTAATTAAATTAAAATGATTTTAAATAAAAAAAAACTAACAAAACCAAATTATTTCATAGGCCCTATTCATAGCTTAGCATACTCCTCAAACAAACCGTTTTCTCTTGTTCAACCTTGGTGACAGACCATATTTTTCAAATTGTCCAGGTCAACAATTTTAACTCTGTTACTAAGATTAAAGCTACAAAGAATATGAAATGAAAAATTATTTTTCTGGATTTATTTTGAAAGCAAAACATGGTTCCAAAGCTAGCATCCATTCCTGAATAATGCTCATATTAGCATGCATCTTCAACCCTGTTAACAGCAACCCTGTAACAAACAAACCTTGCCTTTAAATATAACCAGTATATTATTATTTTTTTAATTATATAAAATTTTTATATAAAAAAATAAAAAAGGATTATTTACAGCTTTACAGACTTGCATAAAATTAGCAAAAATGAAATGCAACAACTAATCAACAAAAATCGATAATAAAAATAATTGGAAGTAGTTAATAGTTAAGCTAGCCTATTTTTCCGACCCTGCTTTCGGTTCACAAATCGATCCGAAAAAGAATCGATTCACTAATCTCGGCCTTGGAAAACTGAGAGTCAACTGCAGATCTTTGGAGTCGATTCCACACACTGAAAATGATTCGCTTTGCGCGTGCACACAGCAAGCAAAATGAGCTTAGCCTTGGACAGTTTCAGTGAGCGAAACAGGCAGCTGATATTTATTTTATCTTTATTTTGAATTTGTCTGTTTGCCATGAACAAATCATGGCTTGGAATCCTGCAAAAAATGTTAAGTGATTAAAAAAGTGCTAACAGTAAAGGATTCTTCACCTTGAGTTAGTCTGAGTGTTTATTCAGTACCATTCTTATATAATGCTTATACTGAATGAGTATCAACATTCATTTCTTCACTTGATAATATTCTCATGCTGTTACAGATTATCTGATGAAAAGACAATAATGCTGTAATTAGTGAACTGCTATTTAATTAAGGAAAATGCCACAAATAAAGTTATTATTTTTAAATAAACTTAATTTTAAATAAAGATCTTTTGTCTATTTAAAAAATAAAACTAATTGAATAATCAGTGAAATATTCTTAAATTAACACCCTAAAATGAACTAATGAAAAAGACAAATAAAAGAAATATCAAAATTAATTAAAATAACAGTAGTTGCAGCCGTAAATAAAGAATGATATACTACCACACACAACTGCACACAAGACTTCATGAGTCTCACATCACCACTCTGGTGTCGAATGAAATCAAAGCTAATCTTACAGTCAGCAATTAATTATCATGGCCTCTAGTGAATTCCTTTTATTTTGAAATCAGTTCTTACATGCTCTGTCTTAATAACTTTGCTCTTTAATGTTTACATTAGACAGATTTTTGTTGTGCTATAAAAGTACGATATTCTAATGTAGATGCACTGCTGAATGGCACATACAGTGACCTTCTTCTTTTCTTTTCTTTTTTTTTTAACAATTCTTGTATATGTCATTCACGTGCACAGTATGGTCTTTGAACACCAGCGCTTTCACTGTGATGGGGAAGACACCTGCGCCATCTACTGGACAGTTAATCTAGCGAGCTTGCACTCATTCATTAACGTGTACTCAAATTAAAATGGATCACAGCCGGTGAACGTGATTTAACATTCATTTAATCTGTCATTACCGAATGAATGAAAATTTTTTTTTTTATAAAAAATACATAAATAACTACATACAACAAATACATAGCTAAATATCGAATAAAATTTAAATATTTTAAATTTTATTACTTATTAATAATAAATGATTAACTCCTTATCACGAGAAAACGGCAATAAAATTTGATTGCAGGCATGGTCGTTCTCCGCTTCCGTACGAACCCGACTTTCAGATCACTTCCTCATAAAACGTCAACAAAAGGCTTGCACCGACCAATCAGGTAGCACTTTCCTCATGAATATTGATAAGATTCCGTGGCAACGCTTTGGAATGTTTGTTTTCGGAAAGTTCATGTGTGAAACAAGCAAGCTCGGGATATACGACCAATAAATACACTGCGATATCACCGGGATCTTATTCCTGCACCGCCTCTGGATCAGAGTGTATCAGTGTATACCAGTGTGAACCAGGGTGTACCTGTGTGTACCTGTGTATACCTGTGTGTGTACCTGTGTGAACCAGGGTGTATACCAGTGTGTACCTGTGTGTACCAGGGTGTGTACCTGTGTGAAATAGGGTGTGTACCTGTGTGTACCTGTGTGAAACAGGGTGTGTACCAGTGTATACCAGTGTATACCAGTGTGTACCAGTGTGAACCTGTGTGTATACCAGTATGTACCAGTGTGAACCTGTGTGTATACCAGTATGTACCAGTGTGAACCTGTGTGTATACCAGTGTGTATACAAGGGTGAACCTGTGTGTATACCAGTGTATACCAGTGTGAACCTGTGTGTATGCCAGGGTGTACCAGTGTAAACCTGTGTGTAGCTGTGTGTGTACCAGTGTGTACCAGTGTCCCCTGCGAGTAGGAGCCCGTCCCCTGCGAGTAGACCTTCCACTTCCAGAAGCCTATCCACTTCGACTACCCCTTCCCCTTCGAAAAGGAGCAAGTCCCCCTCGAGGAGCCCGTCCCCTTCTACTATGCCCGAGTCCCAACCTCATATAGAAGTGAACATATATGACTTAGAGTTCGGTCAGCAATATGTTACAGGCTATATGAGGATTCCTGTCCAACGACAGGAGATAAGGAGGAGAAGGGATGACGAGGACAATGACGAAGAAGCCCCTCCTAGTACAAGGCAGTGTGTGGATGCTGGGGAGGAGACTCAGGAGGACTTCATCAAGAGGCCGTCCTAATCCCAACTAGCATCATACCATTATATATGAACGAGCTTTAATGGTTAAAATCTCACATTCATCACCTCATATTCTTCATACGATGTATGATAAGTATCTGTGGTAGGTGTTTTACTCCTAGGCTCCAGTATAGCCTTTTTTATTTATGGTAATTATTTCACCCTATATATATGTATAGGGGTAAATATTAAGTTTATAAGATTAATAATGTCACACCACAGACAACTGTACAAACATCTAGCTGGTGAATCACTAAAATTGGATCTGAAGTTCATTCTCACAAGTGATTGTTGTATGTTGGCCAATTTATTAGTTTCCATGTGAAACGTAAAAACTAAGGCACCATGAGGAAGAAACTGAATCTGTTTCCTTTCTAAAATACTTCCTAAAACATTTTATACATTTTGGATTAGATTCTAAATGAAACTTGTAGATTCAAAAATATTGTAAAAATCAGGCAGCTGAAAAAGAAAAATACAAGAATAGAAATTATAAATAGAACAGATCTATTTAGAAATTAAAAAATAGAATAGATCTATCTGCATATCGATAGAGAGATAGAAACAGAGAGGATGGATGGATTCAAGTGCTTACAAGGTCTTCTCCCAAAACAAGTAGATCACCTGGAATTGGTCACAACTGGATCACCGTGACCAAGAGCAAAGAGAAAGAAAACAAATAACTGTTAAAAAGAAAAGCAACCAATGAATGCACACAAAATGTGCAACAGGAAATGTGTGTGTAAACGGTGTCCTTACCAAAAACGATGCACTGATACGATCTACTGTTTATTGTTAAAAAACAAGTTAGAGGTGGTAAAAATACATTGTTTATTCCTTATTACTCAAATAAAGCAAACGTTTTCATATAAAACAAATATTTGTGGTACGAAAAAACCAACTTCATTTATTACTAAAGGTTCAAAAAATGACCAGTTCTTTGACAGCTTTCTCCTCTAATATACTGTATGTCATATTGGTCTTTCCAACCAATTTGTTATTGTTCGGTTCATAGGGGAACCACAACACTGGAGCCCACACAATCGTGGGAGAGGTTCATAAAATATTAGGCTATTTAGAAATTTCACATTGAACTTGCTAAAGAGCTAACACGCATACTGTGCTTACCTTGCACATAAGCTTCTTCTTTTTTCTCACGCAAGTTAAGTCTCAGAAACGTGAAACTAGTAGTTCATTCTAAATACTATTCTACGAGCCTCTCCCACAATCCTGCGAGCTCCAGTGTTGCCGAACTGACCCGGAAGTACACGGACCAGAATGACAACTGGACCTTTCCCCCCATTTCCGCTTCGACGACTCTGTATAGAACTGCTCATAAAACCAGATTCAGGATGAATCATTGTGTTAACATGTCAACATCACTAAATGTTTACTTCCTGTTCTTTATGCAGCTGCATTCAATATATATATATTTTTTTACACTTTCTATTAATTAGCAACTGTATCAGAATACATGTTTAAAGTAAAGTAAACCTCCCAACCCTGCTGTTGCTTTAATGTCTGAACAAGTTCAGCATCTTATTCTTGACAGGGCAGTCTTTGCTTAGCCTAATCTAGAAGGCAATCCATCTTGTTAATATTTATTTAGTTACACCTGCTATTTGATTTCGCATGCACCTTCTCAGTCATGTTATGGACATGTTAGTGAAAAAGCCTAAAATACCGTAGCCTTTGCTACGGTAGACATGTACGGCAGCTCAAAATGATGATGGAAGAGAGCCTGACAAAACGAGTCGTCCCATTTCTAAAGCAAGAAATAAAGCTCTTCGTAAATATCACTTTTTTTGCAATTACTCAATTGCCCTGCCAGGTTCTTATAGTCACGGCCAAGCTTTAACGACAGCGTTGAGAATACAGGTTACTAGGACTACACCTATTTGATGTAACTTGTGGTTTCATTGTATTAAATAATGACAGCACATTTCTGCCGAGTCATTATTCTTATTACATTATTTAATGGATCAAGATCTTTTGAGAACTCTATTACCAAGGTATGTAAACATAAGGGGTCTGTCTTATGACTATTAGAAGGGGCGTCAAAGAAAAAAAAAAAAAAAAAGAGAGAGAGAGAGGCAGAAAGGCAATCAATCTACAGTATAGGTCCTGCGGTGAGTGAGAAGAAATTTTTACTTGTATTCAACTTTTATTATATTTTAGTACTAATTATGAACAGCTTGAATGCAGTAGGTGGAATAATGAGCCAATTCTATAATCCATGTAGTCCGTGGGAGGATTGGACAATGATTACACTGTTCTCACGGTCAGAGAGAACTCTGTCTTTTCTACAGAGTACACAAATAATTGAAAATAATTATTTTACAGGACAAATACAGATTTCAAAATGTTTATTCCTAAATATCAACACAACATCATTTAAAATTTTACTTTAACTTTTCTTTGAAATTGGAAGAAGTCCTTCATCTGACATGGAACTAGTAGTAACGTTGCAGACTCCTTGAACAGATCGTTCAGAATATTTAAATATTGTCGACAGAATTCCATTCAAAGATCGCGTTTTGTAGACCACACCCAAACAGTACAGCCATTATCATTTTACCCGTTTCAATACTCTTTCAACATGCCTCAAAGCCCTTTTCTTGGTGCTCTGCACACGGTATTGTTTACAAAAAACAAATCAGCGAAGTTTATTTTCATTTATTATTTGAAACCTAAAAGGTACTAGGCTAGCATGAGCTAGTGAGTCAATTAAGAGTCTAAGAAAACATTCTAATGTGTTGTGGCGTGACATACATTTTCTGAATTCACTTATAAACAGCTTTATCAGCCAGAAATAAATTTGGGTCAGAATGCAATGAGTTCTGGTCCTGATGACTCGATCGCGCTCCTCTTCAAGGAGTCGTCTAACAAACTTTACACTAAGAGAGTAATGAAATGATGGTATTTGGGCATGTCGATGAGGGCCTGTTGAATAGAGTTTTGAGATGGGATCACAGTGTTGAATAGAAATTGAGTCAACACCTCAGTGACTCAGAATTGACTGAATTGACAATTGACTCAGAAAAATGCAATTCACTGAAAAATGTTTAACAAAGTGGGTTAAATGCATTGATTCTTTGCTCATAATTACAGCAACAGAAAGCTTTTAAATACACAAATTCTTACATATTGCACCTTTAACTTTATTTATAGGTCACTGGTTGGCATGAATACAAGCAAGGTACTGTCGTGTTTCACTGGAATAAACTCGGCTTTTCCAGCACAGTTACAAAACAGCACATTTGGTTGTACAAAAATATTCAATTCACCCCACATTTACACACCCTGAGACATCAATGTATAAAAAAAAAAAAAAATGGAAAAAGAAAAAGTGCAGCAGTTCCTGAAAAGTTGGCGCCCAATACTACCTGATTTTTACAAAAGAACACGGACATAAAAAGTTTCTCTGAGAAACGCCCCATAATACAAAAGGCATATGACAGACAAAATTAATTACTCTTAAATCAGGACTATTTATTAATACAGCTATATGATGCGTTTCGGATCATTATAAAATATGGCTTAATAACAAAGTCAGGAAAGCAAACACCCATTTCAAAGCTCGATACTTTTAAATTGCGATTGCTTATTGCAGATTTTTATATATTGGGTAAATCTAGATGTTTTAATTGGAATTAAATGAACACTGAGAAAATCAGTGTGGTGGCTTTCAACTACGGCTGTACGAATTTTAAAATACATAGAGGGAGATGAATTGCCTTCCAAACATCCCCTGAGAAACACACTGATGCCGGAGCTTTAAAGCAACCAGAGCTTAAGAGTACTTCTCATCCATCTGAACACAAATACAACTGAAGAAGGAAGAAAAAAAAAAAAAAAAAAGACTGAACTGCAGCTTTAAGAGGCTCATGATTCCTTTTAAAACTGTGTTTAGTTTGGGGATAGTAAAGGTTTAACACTAAGAATGGTTTCTGAATTTGTGACTAATTTGTAGCCTTTCAAGGAAAACTCCACCCTGACACACATTAAATATATGTTTCTAGACATGCAGTTGCACCGATTTATGGCAAAAACTTAGCATGATGATAGACGAGATGACGAGCGTGATGGCGCACAGATGAAGCTGACCTATACTGTACAGATGAGAGAGCTGGACAGACTAAAGAACTAAAGCTCTGCCGCATCATTTTCATTAGGTAGAAATTAATACCCAATGGTACCACTATTAACAGACAGTTAAATGGCATTGGAGGTAATGTAGTGAAAATAGTCACAATAGAGCAATATGTTCGTGAAACAGGTTAAAAAAAAAACAAACAAAAAAAAAACCTCAATCTTGGACACTGCTGGCATATTAATTATAAGGACCATAATGCAAGGGGGGATTTTTCCTTAAATCCTGGATAAAAAAAAAAATTTCTTATATTATATTATAACGGATTTGTCTTGTTTATCATGAGTAACAGATGTACACTGTATGCTCTTGTTCCATTATTTTCACTCCATTTCAAATTCAAACCTGTAAAAATGTTACAAAGGGCTAAAACCCATCTAAAAAGGATCAAAAACAGAAAAACTTGTGATCTGGCTGGGATGTTCTGAGGACTAGGAGAAAAAAAAAAAACCCTAAAGTTGACAATTCATAACCTTTCTGCGAGCACATCTGAATTACGCAGTATCGTCATCTGGAAACTTGTATTTTGCATAAACGATGAGCATGACTACTGCCATGACAACGCAGAGAGAACCTACCACAAGGTAGGCAATGCCCAGGAACTGATTCTTTCCTCCCATCCAGGAAACATTGGTGAACACCACGGTCTTTTTGCCGTCAAAGCTCAGTACAGGGTAGTCTGGAATGTAGGTTAAGGATCCGGCCACATAGGAATGGCTTGTTCTTAAATCGTCAATACACACACGACCAGCACAAACTAGTGAAAAAACCCAAAAGATTTTCTGATTTGACGCAGCAATGATTTGAAAATAAAACTGCTTTCACATTCACCAATGCAATGAAAACGGAAAAACGCACTCAGACCCACTCCTTCCACACACTTTCTCTTTCCACCCTCATTCCTTTCTTTCGTCCTCTAGTTTTTTTTTGGTTACACCCAGCCAGACGAACCTGTCTGTGTGCATTTGTAGCTGACAGGAAGCATGTCAACATGTATGCAAATGAAGATGAAAATTCTACAAGGAAATTGTTATTTCTAAACTGGTTATGGTTAAAATTGTTATTTTTAAACGGTCATTTTCTACAAAGAATGTATTCGTGAGTAATCTGCTGTAAATCCATGTGAAGTTATGCAGGTTGGAGCACAGACAGACCAACTGGAGGGAATAGGCATGTTAATTTCAGCTGATAAAAGGATACTGTAGGTGATATACAAGCTATAATTTCCAGCAGGCAAGCCAGCTGCATAGTTTCCCCCTGTGATTCGCCCGTACAACTTCCTGAAGTTAGGAAGTGCTGCACACCTCATCCACACCAGGAAGTCCTGGTTCAGGAAGCCGTTATTGGCCTGATCATTTGGGTCCAGCTCATACACCGGCTTTGGCCAGTTTATGGGCTTAGTTGTGCCTGAGAAAGAAAATATAAGCTTTCATCTAATAGTTTGCATTGGTGAAAAGGAGGTATTAGTCATTAATGACTGTTCGCGTTAATATCATAATGCGAGAATGTAACTTGGATAAATACCATTAAAAGCCGTAGCGAAGGAGCCGCTGACAAGAGCAGGATTCCTGTACTTGATGTTGTAATCCGTCCACCATGCAATTCCTTTCCTGTCAAACGGAACCGGTGTCTGCGATTCCCTCTGGTACAGCTGAAAGGAGTCTTTTCAAAAAAGATAGTCATGAAGAACATCCATGTTTAAAGAACATTTATTACAAGAAAGCCCTTAATGAACGATTCTGATTTCAATAGCCTATGGAGCTACATGGGCAAAATATTCTAGCTGAGAATCCGAAACAGAAAGCAAACAGTGAGGCCTGTGTAGTATTTATGAAAAAAGATGTGATGTGCGCTACGGCAGAGCTGGAAGATTTAGTGTACGGTGCACGAGTCACCGTTTTTTGTATTTTTCACCCCTTTATCCTTTGTGGGTGTCAATGTTTTTGTTTTTACATATACGATCGGCATTTATTAACATGCATACATGAGTACAGAAATATTATGTTGTTGAAACGTTTTCTTTTTTTGTCTGGTAGGAAATTTTTATTTCAGTGTGACCTATAACAAAACATTTACACACAACTTGACTGAAAAGAAAATATTTCATTCAGGAGGCATTCGTTTTAGGCATGGTCTTTCTTCCAAGTTTGTTTTGACAAGACATCAGACTGAATAGGTTTGAGGAGCATTGCAATGTGATACCATTGAACATGCTGTTTGCTATGGATCCACAGGGAACAACAGGTGTGTTACTGGAATCATTCCGGTAAGGAGCGCAGGTGCTGGCTGGAGACTGTAGAGGTTTAGAAAAATATTCAAGTTAAATAGGCTGAAATAAATACTGAATAATTAAGAGTTAGAAAAGATGCATAAGGCAAGACGTTACCAGAAAGTACTGCGTCTCCCCCACCAGTTGGTTGGGGTCTACAGACACTCCGTATGATCTGTAGTTCTGATAGTAATTAGTCAGGCCATAGTAGAAGAAGACAGGGCCCTGGAAACAGGAAGTTAATCTCGTCATTCAACAGCAATGTTTTGAGAGTTCAAAAGGAGCAGAAAACTGAATGAAAATGACGGTACCTCAAAAAGCTCACTGAGGGAAAAATTGACCATACATGTGCAGGGTGTTACAGTGGGCTTGATGCACTTGAAACAGGTCGAGTCATCCGAAACGCCTGTGTAATCTTTCTGTTACACAATAAAAGGTTAATTTTATAAGCTAATGAAGATCCATATCTTCACAAATTACATGCTGCAATATATACTTCTGCTTGATGATGCCAATGACAATGTTCAACTGTAACCAACATTATCGCGCAACACTATACTTGCTATAATTACTGATGATGCTGAAACTGCATTTCATTATTTACCTGCGAATCAAGCTTTTTCTCAGGTTGTTAAAATATTACACTCAAATATACTCAGACACTGACGAGAGTTTGATCGTCGAATGCAAGAATGAAATTGGTGAATAGGAAAACCATCGGTGGAATTTGTGCATGCGCTTTAACTGAACAGATTTGGTCCTTCTTCGAATCGTAGGTGAATCGTACGTGTTAACGGCTATTGTGCATGGTTTTAAATTAAATGTGTTTTTGGCTGTCTAACTACATTTGAGGTTTTGTACAGCTACACTCGATTTCTGAGACTTTCAGCTGATGTATTCTGTCCTACCTCCAGCATTTTGATGTTCTGTGAGGTGACAAAGAGCGCCACGCCGATGCCGATAAAGGCCAGGCCGATGACAGTGAAGCCGGGGATGACGATGCCAGCGGACAGAATGGGCTGCCAGGCGGGAAGTCGCTGCTGTGTGAACGCGGTGTTATCTGGCCTATTGGCCATGGACCCCTCGGTCTTCATCCTGACACTATCTGAAAGAACGAGATCATGGTCAGTTGGGCTATTAATCATTTTAGGTGTTTATTTATTCTCACTGACTCTAGAATGGTAGAATGAATTGGAAATGGAGATTTCCCTCATCTTATTGTTAGCATTTATGAAGACGGGCCTCTTTTTGTGAAAACTTCTTTACATGTCTGGCAGCTGTGTACCCAGATTTGAGTGAAAATTAGAACTGAGCAAAAGTGGAAAAGAAAGTAAAGTACCGTTGTTCTTTCTCAGTTCTCTTCAAAATGTGCTACGTTTTGTAAAAGGTACCCCGCCGCCAAATCTTTTTTTTTTTTTTTTTTTTTTTTTTATTAGACCTTTCAGAGTGAGTAGTTGTCCCTCTGGGAAATTCAGTGAGATGTACAGAACTATAAAAATTCTGCAAAAATAGCTGAAAACTGAAGAGTGGACTGCTAGACAGTTTGTTTTCTGCTCCGTGCTCACAGCTTGCTCTACATAGGGGAGGAAGGAGCAAAAACACCGTAGGGCACTGTGGTTCACATACCTCCATCCAACCATCCGTTATCTATACCACTTATCAATTAAGCGTCATGGGGAAGTTGGATCCAATCCCAGATGACTTTTCGCAGGACTAACACAGGAACAATCAATTATTCACACTCAGTGGCCAGTTGATGTAATCTGCTGTGGGAGGAAACCCACACAGGCACAGGGAGAACACGCCACACAGGAACAAGTTCCTGCTATTCCTTTACTTAGATCGGCTATGAACACTCTTTATCTCATGTTTTTGTCTCTTGAAAGTAATAAGACAGAAAGAAAAGCACATGTTGCAGAGAACCACATCATTTGTCCTGGAGATTTTGCTGTTGCATAAATTAGAAGTTATATCATTAGCTCTGATTGTTACAAAATAGTGACACTGGAGACTCCTTCCAAATAGCCAACGTTTCCTAACAGAATACTTCACCAACAATTAGTTGTTTTTCTTACGCCTAGGACTTACATTTTGATATAATGTGTATTATTATAGGCCGCTTAACACCTTACCACATACCCTAGGCCAAATATTTCCAAAAGTTTCTTATTGTTGCTCTGTCACTTTACAGTCAGAGAGGACTTCCTTAGCATAACAACCATAGCAATGTCTCTTCCACAGTAAAGTTCCTTTTTTTTTCATGACTCTACTCACCTGTCTGATAATCTGCACGTAAAGCCGACGAGGGATTAAATCAAATTATCCAAAGAAAACGAATTTACACTTAATGTTGAGTTTTCTTTAAAAAAAACCAAACAAAACAAAACCCCAAAACAATCCAAAGTAGTCGACGGTGAGATAACACCCGACACTTCACACATTACCTGTAGCCCTGAAGCAGGAACTACCTTCCTGTGGGCGGGGCTTCGCTTTCACACTACACAGGCCTAGGTGATGAATTAATCAATATCATCCTGATCTCCAATTAATATCCTCTAGCCTACACGATAAATAGCACACGAAATATCCAACATGGAGACAATGATTCAGCTGCTGTCTTTTCATGTTTAAAACGACTATTTATTTCCAATCTTGATCACTGTAGCTACTTATAAACAAAGGCTCCAGCATCAAACAAAAACATGAAGAACTGATAATAGTTTATTGTAATTATTTTGTATATAAAATTACACATTATAAAACATCAACTAATATCGTATAACTATTACGTATAATAATATTTACGTATAATAATAATTGTATTATCTGTAATATTACAATTTCAGCAACCAGGTCCGAAATAGCTCCCTGTTCCCTACAAAGTGTAATAAGTGTGTCCTGCATGTCCAAGTCTACGTCACTTGGACAGAATACAAACTGCAGGGCATTGTGTGAGCTCATGAATACGCTGGATTGTTTTATTTTGCATTCAGGGATTATTATAAAAAGACAGAACTTCCTAACAAGCGCGCTATATAGTGAATAAAGCGTGATGTGCGCGCAGTCCCTGTGGGTTCAGATTTGATTGACGGATCTTCCCACCAATTAAAAGCTGCAGAATCCTCCGCTCCGCCCACTTCGAACTCGACTGGATTATCTGGTTGGTCCTTTGCTTAGCTGCAGTCACACATCTGCTTCCTTTGTGCCGGACGGTAGCTAACAAGAGGTAAATGAAAAATATGTTTTAGAAATTGCTGTAAATGATTTAAAATTGGTTAACGTGTCGTTCCGTATTCGAGTATTAATTTTTGTGTCGTAAAATCATCTTACTGTTTGTCAGGGCTCAACCCTTGGTGCTTTAATACAACTGCTCGCGCCGCAATTATAGCTAAGCTAGATAACTAGCTAACGCTTTTTCAGCAGACTTTTTTGTTACCTACTCGTATTCCGGAAGAGTCCCGCCCCGTTCTACGATTGATTGGTAGTTCGCGTGTGAATGTGCTTTTTAGCCAATCCTGATACAGGAGCCGGAATAAACTACCCAATCCTGAAGGAGAAGCGGAGACTTGGAATACGAGTGGGAAAAAGAAAAATATCGCAGGCTAGTGTGGTCATTGTACGGTATTGTATTGTATTACAGCTTTGCCACTGAAACGAGGTAACTGGATAACTAGCTTGATGAGACATGTTAGATTGTCTTTTTTTCTATATATAACGTCGTTCTCTACAGTTTGGAAAAAAAAACAAAAAAAACTGAACAGCTGATGAAATTAAGATTAAATCATCTAGTTGTCGCAGCCTTTGGTATCTGGGTTTTTTATTTCATTAATTCGTTAAAATTAATATGTGAAGTTTGAGATTTGTTTTGAACACTTCAGCAGTCTAAACCAAGATTGTAACAATGGAATCGAAACTGGTGAAATTTCAGAGTTTTTTGTACCTGTCCCTTACTGTTACCATGGACACCGATATGGTCGTATAATTAGGAAACAAATAATAGATTTTGAGCTTTTGTCTTTTTTTTTAATTCATAGCTCATGTCTGGGGAAAACATCGATTGTTTTTCTAGGCATGACTCATCCTGTACTAATTTTGCGTTCGTCCAATTAAACGCTTTTTGGAACGTGTAAGTCCCGCCCCCAGGAGTACATTAGCAGTTTGTCATTTTTCCAGCCATTGCTTGGTGGAGTTTATCCTTTCGGAAGAATTTTATACAAGTTTCAGAAAAGTGCTTAACGAATCCGAGTTGTTCAGCGCTGTAACGTCTTGCCACTCTTGATCGAGAGCATAATGTTTCCTCTGTAAATCACTGGGAATTCGGAGTTATGTTCCCTGGTGATACACGGCATCTCGTCGATCCTCCTCAGTTGACAAAAAAAAAAAGTCTCTCGTTAATCTATTTGCCGTTCCCCAGTTAGCTAGACTGCCGGCGTGTTGGTTTAGAATCGGCGAGGGTGCATCTGTGGGCTGTTGAGTATGGAACGCGGCGTCACTATGACTTCATGTTTTAAAAGTGAATACATCAGCATATGGAATGAGTCATTTCATTGGGAATTTCTGTACTAACAGACTAACAGAGCCGCGCTCGGGATAGAAAATGAATCGACGCCTTCTCGCCGCCTTCGCCAAAGATTTTTATTTCTATTATATTGAGTCTTGCGAATCGTTCTAAATTTACAACCTTATTATTTTTAAGTGTCATTTTACCACGGCTACAATTCTGACTCACTGTCAGCGTTTG
This sequence comes from Notoglanidium macrostoma, assembly GCA_030068235.1. Classification (NCBI taxonomy): domain Eukaryota; kingdom Metazoa; phylum Chordata; class Actinopteri; order Siluriformes; family Auchenoglanididae; genus Notoglanidium; species Notoglanidium macrostoma. Next base: position 23,624,041 of record JAQQZR010000005.1, on the reverse strand, counting down.
TGTAATATATATATATATATTATTTTTTTTGTCCTCTTCCCCCACCCCTTGCTGCTTCCTTTTCCTGGTCCTCACCTCTGTTTCTTATTCTGCCTTTATTTCCCAGTGATTGAATGGATATTTCCCGGTGCACCGAGAAATGGGTAAAACAAACCAAGGTTACTGTAATGTGCACTTGTTGTGAATTTGCCATCATTACAAACATCTTCCAACACATTCAAACGACATGATTTCTGTCCTGTCATATCAGGGGCATGTTGAGGAGGGTTCTTAGCATTTATAGTTGTAGCTCAGGCGGTGCTTGTGTGTGCATGGGGGCGGAGATCCAATTCAGTGTGTAGACATTGTGTAGCGCTCACTTTCATTTTCCCCTAGTCATCTCTCATCATGTGTAAAGAAATGTGCTTGTTTACCGAGGGTCGACAAATCAGTAGTGAAACTATAACCGTAGCTCATGCTTCCGAATCCTGCAATCTGGCTGACAGTCAAATGATTTCTACTAAGCAGGTTACATGCTGATACACTGTATGGTCAAAAGTATGTGAACACCTGGTGTTCCCCAAGCCGTCCACCTGGTGTCACTCAAGCAGGCCCGGGCATTCCAGTTCATCCCAAACATGCTCAGCGGGGTCGAGGTCAGGGTTCCGTTCAGGCCGCACAAGTTCCTGGCAAAACCATGACTTCATGGATCTCGCTTTGGCCCCCTGTAGTTCTGGTGAAGGGAAAACGTAACTCTGCAGCCTACGAAGACGTTCTTGACAATTGCGTGCTTCGAACCTTGTAGAGAAAGACCCGCATACGAGTGTGATGGCCAGGTGTCCACAAACTTTTGACTGTGTAGTGTATGTAGAAACCGCCAACAGTACAATACCCAGAAAAGAAAACATTTTTTGTTAGATGATATTACAGGTTGCAGCAGGTCCTACGTGTGTCGTTACGTGCACGTCGATAGTCTCTCTGTATGACCTCACGAGCAACCCTTATGATGTACGTTCTTAAACCAGCGGTAATTAGGATCCAAAAATGAGTGATTTTATTAAAATGATTCAAAGACATGTTCCTTCCCATTTCCCTTTAGTGCTGAAGTTTAATAGCATGTATTTCATTACACACCGCTCTGTGTCATTACATTACATACGACCGTGCACGCACACATCAGCCCGAGTGGCTCGTTCAGACTAAATAACCGCACTTTTGCTAAATGATCACTGAAGTAAGCATCATAAAATGAATAATTCATGGTAAAGCCTGTGTCCTGACTTTCTAGAGAAAAGAAAAATGAAAGTAATTGATTGTGTTAAACTGTGAAATGAAAGCAGGATGTTCAACACGGGTTACTGTTCAACCTCCAAATTTAGTGAGGGATCCCAGTAATACGGTGTCTCACTACCCTCTCTAGGGTGCGTGTTGTATTTGTGTGTGTGCGTGCGTGCGTGTGTGTGTTTTGAGTGGCCTGCATCTGAACCCGAACACATTCAACCGCTGTCCATCCTGCGTCAAATCCGTCATCTCGCACCTCTCGCACTTCACTCCTCATCTCGCTTGCTTCTCATTTCCCTGTTTAAAAAAAAAAAAACAAAAAAACAAACATCCCGTTTTCACGTCTGTTTCAGGAGAGGCCTCTGTCGTCCTCCATCATGCTGTCAAATAAGAAAGACCCAGGCTCTTCCTCCTCCTCCTCCTCTTCCTCGGGAGGGAACGGGGCCGATCGAGCCCTGGAGACGTCCGCAGCCTCCCAGTCAGGAGCTGCGAGCGGTTCCGCGTCTTCTTCAGCCGATGTGAAGAAAAAGGAACGGGCGTCCCCAAGCGGAGAGGCGAGCGGCGCACCGCTGCCTCACCTACCCGGCTCGGCAGGAGCGGATCAGGACTCGGCCGAAGGGCGCAGGACCAGCCGCCGCAAGCGAGCCAAAGTGAACACCTAAATTTTTCTCCACGCGTTGAATAGTGCTAGGGATGTCGTTATGCATCGTTGCGATATTAACACATTGCTCTTAGGACCCAGGTTTCTAGCTAGGATTGATTAGGCAGCTAGCCGTTTTAATTAGCTTGCACTTTTATCCATGGACCAGTTGATAGTCAGGCGATTTTCTTGCACTAGTTTTAAATTCAAAACACCTTTTCAATGTTTCCCTGCATGTATACATCCCAGAAACATAAAGTAAGTACACGTGAATGCTAATGCAGGAGCAGGGAATTTCTGAGACATGTCCCTGCTCTGATTGGTTGAATGTTGGTGGTATTTCTTTATTTTTTTTTCCCCCTCTTGTCCAGAGTCCGGTGTACTGCAAAGCACATAGCGTTTCCAAGCACAATTGTATTGCGGAGAATGCCAAATATTACAAAAAAAAAGTCCTGACTAACACTCGCCAAGAAGCTAGCAGGATTGTGAGTAAACAAATGTCACATGTGCCTGAAGTTTATGAAGGTAAAAGCATTTGAAACCATAAGTTGTTTTACAAATTGGATCTGGGCGCATGCCTCATTGACATTCGCCCTTGCGTATATTTCTGTGCTCGTGGAGAGAGACCCATGTGTCCTGTCTACGTGAGCTCGGTTGTAAGGAAGATTGTGCATGTGGCCCATGCTGCAGGTGGAGTACAGGGAGATGGACGAGAGCCTGGCGAACCTCTCGGAGGACGAGTACTACTCGGAGGAGGAGAGAAACGCTAAAGCGGAGAAAGAACGGAAGCAGGTGGTCCCTCCACCTCCTCCGCCCGTGGAGGAGGAAAACGACAGCGAGCCAGAAGAGCCGTCGGGTGAGAAGAGCTTAACCGCTCGGCTTAGTTTTGCTTCACAAGAGTGCCAGCTTGACTGAACAAGTAACCTTCTGTCCTGCCACTGATTTCCCTTTCCAAGTGACCATTTAAAAGCATTTTAAACCACAGTGCTATTGAATTGCTCTGACAGATGCAAGCCAATCACAATGCACTAGTTCTGACAAGTTATTGCTTCTATAGTTACAGCTAATTCGCCGGGACTCGAATGGATACAATATACTTCCGAGTTCTGTAATTACTAAATATGAAAATCGTTGGCAAAATTCTGTGTTGGAAAAGGAATAAAATGCACCAGGACACGTGAAAACAATCCAGTTGGAGGGAACGCTAGCTCCGCCTTGCGTCAGGACATGTCACATCACATTGTTGATTATTTTCCTATAACAGCATGCCAACAAGTGTTTCACTCATTTGAATCAGGTGGCATGACATGGCTGGTGAAGCAAAACGTGAAGCTTTTGTCTTGTTCTGGTGTGGAAATGCTCGTAAAAAAGTGGGTGTATGTGGCAGATTCTTTTTTGTGGCTCTCTTTGGTGTTCTTGTCAGGTTTAGAGGGTGCAGCTTTTCAGAGTCGCCTCCCGCATGATCGAATGACATCACAGGAAGCAGCGTGTTTCCCTGACATCATCAGCGGGCCACAGCAGACCCAGAAGGTCTTTCTGTACATCAGGAACCGCACGGTAAGGCCCGGCTTCAGTCAGCATCTTTATTTAATGCACCATTCCTGAATGGAATGTCACAGCATCTGCCGGAAATCCTATATACAGTTTTTTTCCCACTGTAGCGCTCAACAGATCTGATTTATTTTTCCATCCGTTGTTCTGATAAATCAGGACCTGGACATGACTATGAAAAACTGCAATGATGACCGTGACACAGTGGCGAAACAATAAACACACAGCATTTGACTGTTCCACTGACCACGACTAGACCAAGCTAACTGTGTGCACTGAAACAGAAAGAACACAACTATAATTATACACAAATGTAAGCTAATAAAACAAAACCCCCCAGAAATTTCATAGCACCTTGGTCAGTACTTGGTAGACATCCCTTTGGCTGCAGTCCTCCTGCGATACGTCTCGATCGGCTTTGCACATCTGGATTCTGCCGGTGTTTCGAGTCTCTTACAGACTAGAACAGGTTTTCCACTTGGATTGCTCTGTGTCCGTCCCTAAACCATCCCCGACCAGTTTCCCCGTCCCTGCTGATGAAAAGCATAGCAAAAGCATAATGCTACCACCGCCGTGCTTCATTGAAGGAATGTTCTCAGGTTGGTTTTTGGCAAATTTAGCACGCCTTTTCCAAAGCCACGAAGTTTCGTTTTGGTCTCATAAGACCAGACAACCTTTTTCCTTGCCTTTTGGCAAACTTCAAATAAGATTCTTATTTATTTATTTATTTTTTATCCCAATAATGACTTACTACTACCCACTTTTTCATCAAGCCCAGATGTGTAGTGTCTGTGCTGTGGTTGTTCTGTGAGCAGCTTCTCTCGTCTCATGTCTTCTCTCGATCTTCGGATCTCTGCAGGTTCCTCAGAGTTGCCCTCTTGGTTGCTTCTCTGACCTTCTTAAGTGCTCAGCGGCAGGTTGGACGTATGCGAATCATTCTGTTTTTCTCTCATCTGTCTTTCCAGCTCCAGCTCTGGTTGGATAACCCGAAGATCCAGCTGACATTTGAGTCTACGGTGCAACAGCTGGAGGCACCTTACAACAGTAAGATTATCACAGTCAGCTCTATCACAAAGTTTCACTTGATCAATTGCTTGATCTCACAAGTTGTTATCCCGTCATCAGGTCAGTAGTACGAGTGTCACATTTGCTACTTAATTTTATTTATATGCAGTTTGTAAGTGTTTTTGATTGTTCGTTCAAAATTATTCCCGTGACTTGTTTTGAAATGCTTCCGCATAATGTTTCATTAATGTAATACGTACAGTGTGCCAGGTCATCGCAAAGAGAAAAAGGTCTGGCTTTGTGGATCTGTGACTGAAATCTGTGCTTCTCTGTTCCACAGGTGATGCCGTCCTGGTCCACAGAATCCACAGCTACCTGGAGAGGCATGGTCTCATCAACTTTGGCATTTACAAGAGAGTCAAACCTCTACCAAGTGAGCAGGCATTCTTTTGTCTAGGCAGTGAAGAACAGAAGATGATCGATGAAGAGGTGTCGCATATGACATGCCCTGTGTGCAGGTAAGAAGACGGGGAAGGTGATCGTGATTGGAGGAGGAGTGTCCGGTCTGGCGGCCGCGAGGCAGCTGCAGAGCTTCGGGATGGACGTCACTGTGCTGGAAGCCAGGGTGAGAAAAGCACACATTCTGCACATCACTTACACATTATACGCTTGACCGGTCTCGTTTATTAGTGCAGGAGTGGACGAATCATAAATACATTAGTTAGCCCACCAGGCAAGTAAAAGCCGCATACGTTCTGGTTGCCTGGAAACATAATTGGTCAGGTTGAAAAGTCACCTTTATTTTCTTTAGATATGTTTAACCTAGAGGTCCCTGAATGTTGTGCTAGAAAGGGAGTTTTTGTGTGCAAGTTTATTTTTTTCAACAAACCTGCGTGTTTGTGATTCTGTCATCCTCGCTCATTTAATCTGCTCAGTAAAAGCCACAGACCTGCCAAGCTTTACACATTTTGCAAAGGAATTCCACATTTTAACATTGGAGTATGCTGCTATGAGTTATCACTGAAAAATATGGAAAAGGCAGGCTTTGGCATTTGTATTTTTTTATTTTATTTTATTTATTTTTTTTAAACCCTCACACAAGATCTGCTTGTCCTGAACACCCAGGCGAAGGATTTATCCACGGCTGCATCATCTACAGCAATAATAATAGTGCTGAATCCTACACGTTTCTTTTTTTTATTATTATTTTTGCACTATTCTCATTAATGCACCATTTGTCACTACTTAGTTTTTGTAGCTGCTATTTAGATTATCACACAGCTCCTCGTGCCATTCTCAACTGCTTGAGCATCTATCATGAATATAATTCCCATTTGGAAAATGTAGTGATGAAAAATTCAATGGTGCATCATTGTAGTACAGCAGTGTTTGGCGTTGTGGAAGCTTTCATGTGGTTGTGTTAAAATCTGTTTGTGTGGTAGTAATTTAAACCCTGGTGTTGCTTCTAAAACTATGCATTGGGTTTGAAAAGCATTTTTTTATAAAAATTTTTTTTTACTGCCGCTCTTTGACAGGATCGTGTCGGAGGAAGAGTGGCCACCTTTCGTAAAGGCAATTATGTAGCGGACCTGGGAGCAATGGTGGTAACGGGCCTAGGTGAGACTTTACACCTCAGTGAGGAAGCACATTTGAAATGAAATACATGGTCTTCTGTTCCGCATGTTTATTTCTTAAACCAAACTTCTCTTTCCTACTTCTCCTTCTTCAAACAACTTCTGCTTTGTCTCAGGTGGAAACCCTATGGCTGTTATCAGTAAGCAGGTGAATATGGAGCTGGCCAAGATTAAACAGAAGTGCCCCCTTTATGAGGCCAACGGCCAGGCTGTAAGCACACACACACACACACACACACACACACACACACACACACACACGTGCACACACACTGAGCTATGTTTATGTAGTACTACAGGGGTTTTAAATTCAGTTCTGGCTAATTAAATGCATTGCACAATTTATTTATATTTTCCATGCTGTGACCAACCTGATTCACCTCAAGCTGCTTTAAGAGCTGAACCAGATGTGTTTAGCGCTAAGGATCCTGAACTGCAGCGTTCAGGAAATGTGTCGCGTTAAGACAACATTCTGCAGCTTGAGTGTGAAACAGCCAGCCTGAAAGACAAGTCGAACAGACACACATGTGTGACTAAATGAGACCCGGATTCAGCTCCAAAAACAGTTTTATGAGTTTATGAGCTCAGACAGTCATGTTAACACCAGAGTCTTCCTCTCACATACTGTCATTAACCCTGTGTCTACTCAGGAAAGCTGAACGTAACTGTCAAGTGTTATTGTTTGTCTCGTTTTCTCTGTTCTGTGTTCTTGATTGATTTTTTTTTTCTTTCTCTTTGTCACTTAAAAGGGAGAGCGATGCACAAGTGTGAGTATTTGATTCACTTCTTCTTTTAGCCTGAAAGTGTAAAACAGCATTGTCGCAATATAGATGCACTCAACTTTTAGTAACATGTATGATTAATACCGTCACTCACTTGAGTTGCTGGTGCATCACTGACATTATGTCTGTCTGGTTGTCTCATTGGTATTTGTGCCCATGCCTGTGGACCTTTTGATAGTCATTTAGAACGTGTTCTAGAGGCTCATTATCAGTTTGTGTTTTGGAGGATCTGTGTACTAGAGTTATTTTTGTGTTTTTTATGATCACAATCTTTCATTAAGTTTTCTGCTCCTGTTAGTGGTTTCTGATCTTTTCTGGTCTTTGGATGAGCGTGGTTATATCCATGTTGTTAATCACTTCTGGTTTGTGTGTAGGTTCCTAAGGAGAAGGATGAGATGGTGGAGCAAGAGTTTAACAGGCTCCTAGAGGCCACGTCCTACCTCAGCCACCAACTTGACTTCAACTTCCTTAACAACAAACCCGTGTCTCTTGGCCAAGCCTTGGAAGTGGTCATACAGTGAGTGCAATGCTTATACTTTAGCCAAATCCAAGCTCTCATAATGCAGATCAGGTCAACTGTTGTCTCAGCACACGTACTAGATTATCTCAAATTTAAAAAACGATCTTCATTCATGACCAGAACATTTTTTTGCAAGGTTTATTCAATCCGGTAACAGTAATCGGCTTATAGATAACGCAGGTTGTCGATACATGATGTAGTGCTGTGATTCTATAACGGTAGACACAGCGCAAACAAATTTCACAGCTTTCACAGGTACCATAGAATTTGTTAATATTCAATACTTTTGACATTTGTTTGGAGCCACAAATGGGTTTGTTTATTTCCTAGAAGAAACGGCACCAGATAATAGCAAGAGATGATCTCTAGTGGATAATATAGTGTGTCAGGGCATCAGTAAAAGCCTGATAGATAAATCAGGAACTGTAATGAGTTCCCCCCCATATCTGACTCGTCAGACAAAGCCATGGAGTGGGCCGTTTCTAGGCTATACATAAGCTTTTATACATTTCATATATCAGCAGCAGGCTCATATATGCAACATAAACAGCGAGACGGTGCATACTACATGTGAAAAAACTACAGCTGCAGGCTACAGACACAAAAATGTGCTGCTCTCATGAGTCTCTAACAGTAATATGCTGTGTGTGTGTCTTGCCATGCTGTGATGTATGGCAATGTAATTACAAGTCAAAGCTGTGTTTGTCTGCGTCTAGGCTGCAGGAGAAACATGTAAAGGATGAGCAGATCGAGCACTGGAAGAAGATCGTAAAGACGCAGGAGGAGCTCAAAGAGCTTCTTAATAAGGTACGGTAAAACTAGACACACTCATGCACAGGCGCGCACACAGTAAATAACATTAAAAAAAAATTTTTTTTTTTGATTACTTACTAAATCTTTGTTAGATGGTGTCCACTAAGGAGAAAGTGAAGGAGCTGCATCAACAGTATAAAGAGGCGAGTGAAGTGAAACCTCCCAGGGACATCACGGCTGAGTTCCTGGTCAAGAGCAAACATCGTGACCTCACCGCCCTGTGCAAGGTCTCGCATCCTTTCATAATGTAGCGCTGGGAACGTCATATCTTAAAACAGTCTTTAAATGCCAAACAAAATCAACACTCTGATGCACTTTGCTCTGAGAAAGCTGTGACTGTGAAACCACATTGTGGCAAACAAACTCTCGTTAATAAGGCGAGATGCCGTCTAATGAACTTTTCTTCAGTGTTGCTTGAATTAGTGCCTTTCATAAGTGTTAACCCGCTGCTGTTTTTGGGTATAGTGTGAAATTGTTGCTGTATGAGTATTGTAACCTGTGTGTGTGTGTGTGTGTGTGTGTGTGGATGCGCTGTAGGAATATGATGCATTGTCTGAGCAGCAGGTGAAACTTGAGGAGAGATTGCAAGAGCTGGAGGCCAATCCGCCCAGGTACACACATCTGCCTTATCTTTTTATACAAGCATACAGACTTGATCATTCATTTACTTAGCCTCCTACATGCCCGTCTCCCAGCCCCTGCTAATCTGTGTAGCCTGTAGCGCTGCGCTATTAATATTACATGTGTGATATCTCTCATTGCCTCCTCTTGTTTGTCTTTCTCTCAGTGATGTGTATCTGTCATCAAGAGACAGACAGATTCTGGACTGGCACTTTGCAAACCTGGAGTTTGCCAACGCCACGCCTCTGTCTACCCTCTCTCTCAAACACTGGGATCAGGTAATTGTGTGTGTATGTACGTGTGCATGATGTTCGGTTCCGTTTTCCCATCCTAACCTTTGTGTGTGTGTGAACAGGACGACGATTTTGAGTTCACAGGGAGTCACCTGACCGTGAGGAACGGCTACTCGTGTGTTCCAGTGGCGTTGGCTGAGGGATTGGACATCAAACTGAACACAGCGGTGCGGCAGGTGCGCTACACTTCCTCAGGTGAGTCCGTACGCCACGCGATCCAAATCTGTCGAGCTAACTTGAACTCGAATGTTGCAACAGTGACGCGTACTACTACTACCGCGGTTATTTTCCGGATTTCAAGAAAATCCCCAGTTAGTCATCAAGATGTGAGCATGTATCTAGGAAGTTAATAAAGCGAACACGAGTAATAAGTTAACTGGTTAAATCAGCTGGTTTCACCTCCGACAGCTTTAGAAGATTTTTCGCCATTACTGCTGATCATTTTCTTTAGGAAAAAAAAACGATTTCAGAACATGCACTTGTGTGCTTGAGCATGTTTACCCATTTTTAGCGGATGTCTGGCTTTTGGTCTTCATGTGTCTGTTCTGTTTTTATGCCCTAATCGACATAAAAAAAAAATAAAAAATTGTGCTCCTTTCTCACTTTCTTTTCCAGGCTGTGAGGTGATAGCCGTGAACACGCGTTCAACCACGCAGACCTTCATCTATAAATGTGATGCAGTGCTGTGTACTCTTCCTCTGGGAGTGATGAAGCAGCAGCCACCTGCAGTGCAGTTTGTGCCGCCGCTACCTGAGTGGAAGACGTCTGCTATTCAGAGGATGGGCTTCGGCAACCTCAACAAGGTGTGTATGTGTTTAAGGACATTTCTTATTTATTTATTTATTTATTTCATTAGAAAGTGTGAAAGCCAAAGTACATTGTTTTGAGCACCGAGTTGCACAGAATGGTGCGAAACATCCAGGCCATGGCAGTTCTATGAACAATAGCACTTTGTTGGTGGAAGAGTTTGAAGGAGACTGGTCAAAATAGTTGGAACCGATAGGATCTCTATGGTGACCCTTCTAACCACTCGTTATAAACATGGTGAGCAGAAAAGCGTCTCAGATTGCTGAGATGAGCTGGTGTATAGGTGTTACCACTGCATATAATTAGTAATGGTCCTCGTATGTTTTTCAGCGTGAAGACCATTCACATCAGTAAAAAGCAATAAAACAATATCATCATGTTAATCATCTTCTGTAATGTCCCAGTTAAGGCGTGGAAGCAAAACCAATGTGGAGGAGGAGGACATCAGGTCACTAATCCATTTGGTCGGGCTTCGATCTAACTTTTTTAAACAACACGACAAAAAAAGAATTCAGTGTCCTTGGACCAAGGTTGCCGCGGTTTCCTCCAGGGCTGAGCGAGAGCAAGTGTGTGTGTTTTGATTTCAACTCCCCCTCCTCTGTCCTGCTTGATTGCGCCGTGTGACTACCATCACATACTGCAGTGAATCTCTCTTTTCCAACAGCAACAGAAATGCTGCAGTATTATGCAACGTCCTGCTGCTGTTTTTCCTCTCAAGACCAGCAGAGGGTGGAGTGCGCTTGTGCCGTGCTACACCATAACCAGCTTCCCGTACTGCCTCTATTGGCTTGCAGTCTGCCCCGTGGTCCTGGGGATGCAACCAGGGAAACGGTGCAGGCCTAGGCTGGATAGGGGGGATTGTCCACTGACAAGGGGAATGAAAATCCTTTGGTTCTCTGGCTTTTAGTTAACTTCATATTGGATTAGGGTTTAGAGATGAATGTTTTTTTTCGTACAGGGCTACATGGCGTCGGATGGATTATTTCCTCTGATATATCATGTAATTTTGAGCTTCACTTGATTAATGCATGGTGTCTTTCCTGTCTGTAGGTGGTGTTGTGTTTCGACCGCGTGTTTTGGGACCCGAGCGTGAACCTGTTCGGTCATGTAGGGAGCACCACAGCCAGCCGTGGAGAGCTCTTCCTTTTCTGGAATCTCTACAAAGGTCCGTATTCAATGAACTGGTTATTAGATTTACGCTATTAATGAATGAAATATTGATAAATAAATGTAAGTGAAATTTAACAAATTTAAGATGCCTCATCAGATATAGTTATTCGAGTCTGCTCTGATTATGCTTCCTGACTGATCTCTTGCTAATTTGTCCTCGTCAGCCCCCATTCTGCTGGCGCTGATGGCCGGAGAGGCTGCAGGCATTATGGAGAACATCAGCGATGATGTCATTGTCGGCCGTTGCCTAGCGATCCTAAAGGGGATCTTCGGTAGCAGTGCAGTTCCTCAGGTGTGCAAACTGTATATAAATACGAGGTTAAACATCCATCATTTCGGAAAGCTGAATATTTACATAGTTGCTTTGGATTTTTGCTGAATTTGTAGTTTGTAATATATGTGTAAGGGAATAATCCGCGTGTATTTGGCTGCAGCTCTTTCAGTTGTCGCCTGTATTGTAGCCTTAGCACTCAAGCCTGATCTCATAGAAGGAAGCGAGGAAATGTCCACCCAGCCTAATGGGCTCAGGGTAGTAAAGTAGCCAGCTGTACCATTTACACACATGGCTACCCTGGAGCTATTCCAACAATAACACCCATGTAATTGATGTGAGGGTTTGTGTGTTGCCATGGCAGCCGAAGGAGACAGTGGTGACGCGATGGCGTGCAGACCCCTGGGCTCGTGGCTCATACTCCTATGTGGCAGCTGGTTCCTCTGGCAATGACTATGACCTAATGGCTCAGCCAATCACGCCTGGACCTGCCATACCTGGGGCCTCACAGGTGAGACATGCTCACACACACAGTGCTCTGTTCTCAGATCCACGCACTTCTATAATGCAGCCATCAGAGCAGCTTTGTTAGAGGACTTGGATACATCACATGTTAAACCGAATCATTTTAGATGGACCTGAATCAAATCATATTGGTACTGAACTGAAGTGTTTGAATCATTACTTGTCTGAATGTGTTGTTTTAACTTGAAAATGGCGGCTTTTTCGTCGATCACAGGTAGGTCATGTAAAGTCCAGCTAAATATCAGAGTGACAACAAAACGCTATAGTATGTCAATAAATTAAAAACTAATCTGCAACAGATTAATTTGTAATAGAAAGAAAGTCACTACACTACTACCGGGGATTGCCGTGTTTTTTGCTCTAGCTAAGATATTAAACTAGATAGATAGCTTTAGGCCAGCTTTACCGATCATTTATAGTTAAATTAATAAGACGTTGGGAAATAAGCAGAGCAAGCGTGTATGTGTGCGTGTTTTTATTTATTTTATTATTATTATTTTTTTTTGGTTCACGTTGTTCTTCCAGCACCTTAACAATGTGGCTCAAATGCCAGGATCATATTTTTAGTGCACGCTAATGCTGTGACTTCAAGGAGTACGTAATTGGTATGTTTTGGGGTGGGTTTATGTTGGGAATGTTATGAAATGAAACATGGACAAGTAAAGACTTGTTGCAGGCCTTTACCTCAACAGACCCTCTTAATATTTCCATTCTTAGGTCGTGAGTTGTCTTGTGAGTGATGTAACCAGGCACGAGGCAATGGTGAACGCATGAGCTGCGGGCTGCGTAGCCGTGTTGGCTATTTATGGTAGCGTATATGCGTGCGTGTGTTTTCATTTGTGCGTTTTTGTGCTTTGCAGCCCGTTCCTCGACTCTTCTTCGCCGGAGAGCACACGATCCGGAACTATCCAGCAACGGTACACGGAGCACTGCTGAGTGGCCTCAGGGAGGCAGGACGGATCGCCGATCAGTTTCTCGGAGCCATGTACACAGTGCCACGGCAGAACACGCCTGCTGCCAACCCCCAGCCCTCTCCCAGTGTGTAGACACACGCATACACATCCAGCATGTAGGAGCTCACATGTATACATCCTCTTGTCCAGTTTACAGAAACACACACACACACACACACCCCTATAGCCCTGAACAGAACCACCCTACATTAGCCAAAAGAGTTTTTGAGTACACAGCCAGTCAGAAGAGAGACTTAATATACAGAAGGAAGTGAAAGAGGAGAAGAAAACTAAATGCAAGTGAGAAGATATGAAGTCTGTTGTCTATATTGAACCTTCGGAATGTGTGTTTGTTCGCTAATTACTGGTCTCCGAAAGGAAGCTGGAGTTTAAAGGAAGCTCTGCCTCTTCCTGACGATCAGCTTTGGAAAAGCGTCATTGCAGGAGGAGTAACCCCTTTCAGCTCCTGAGAATTTCCTGGAATTTACCCCAATTTTCAGGAATAATTGTTACCTTGTTTGTGTGCTTTACAGCTCGTTTCTCAACAAAGAACAGACTGGAAAGCACACAAACACACACAACGACCTACTGCAGCTCGAGCGCGGCAAGCAAACACCACCATACGCTTGTTTGTCGGAGGATTAAAACTAGTGGACTTCATAGTGAACACACCCACCCCCAGAACACACAACATACATGCAACACTTTCTCATGGTCTGGATGCAGCACGAACGAGAACCTGCTCCATGTTTTGAAAAGACATCCAGTTGGAATCGATGGGATTCCCGAAGCTCGTCACAGTAGATCCGAGTGAACTTCATTGTCTGGCTTTCGTTGCAGACGTTTCTCCAAACCAACACTGCATCCAGTTAGACAAATTATGGTTCAGTCTGACAGCATTAAAACAGCGTATCGTATGTTCGGAGGAAGAACATCTTCTGAAACACAAACATGGACTGGAATCAGAATCCTTTGCACTGACTACCCACTGTTCTTCATTATTATTGTTATTATTATTATTTAGATGCAGAGAAAAAAAAGCCCAAATTCATGTGAACGCTTCATCGCTTCTACTGTTCATGGTCTCGGTCGACGATTTAGTTGAGGACGGAGAAAAAAGTAACTTGAAGTGTATTCCTGTTTAAAATTTTTGTTGAGTTATGAACTCCGTTGATGTTTTTCAAGAATCTCAAGCAGCTCGTTTGAATGTTTTTGTTTTGCCTATTTTATATAAATGTCATCACTGTCTAGGTTTTATGAGTTGTCAAAATTTGGTATTAAATTAAGAAAAGAAACGCGAGTCGTCGATTCTCGTCTCGCGTTCGGAGATATGTCGTAGCGTTTCCACATCACGCATGGATGCCTCTGACTTTACACAAACGCACACGGAGCTTAAACAGCTTTTCCCACGCCTGCCGTCTTCGCGAGGTTTCAGGGAGGTGCCCTAATTGAAGCCGTGTGTTTGAAAGATGTGTACGTAAGGTGCACATGTAGGTACACACACAAACACAGGTTCGTCAGCGCATCAGAATTCTCACGCTAACGCAAGAACGCGCACGACATACCTAGACGTTACCTCATACACACGCACCATCTGTAGATCATGATGCAGCTCTTACACATGCAAGAACAGATGTTACGGTTTGAAGTGTAAACGTGCACAAGCTGTTCATTCTTCAGCCAAGATAGTCCTTTCAGCATGCTTTATCTTTATCGCATAAGGCGCTTCCAAGTTCTCTAATTGGTGCCTCTGCTACTTCAATACCACATGCAACCTAGAAATCACACGGATGCCCATCATTGATTCTTTAAATGTGGTCTCGGAGGCAGGTAGCTTATAGCTTACACAGCAATTAATCATCTTATTTTTATGTAATAAATGGAACACTTTTTTTTTTTTTCACAAGAATAGCTCTAAATGTGCCAATTGATGAAAGAATCGACACCCATAAACTTGTTTTCAAATGCCGCCCCCTCGAGCATGCAGATGGACCGGAGGAAGTAACCAGAACTTGAATCTTCTGCCTCCTGATTGGACGATCAGAGGACGTTGTGCTGATTGGCTGGTCAGTAGTTATGTAATTTTGATATGTTAAAAAACTGCCAAAATTTGCGCTCATAGCTTCAGTGTCGTGCAGAAAGATAAAAAATGCTGGGTTACAAACGTTCACACACGAACATCATTTCACAAGCTCAAAATCTTTTTTTCTTTTTTTTGGCAATTATTTGATCCCATATCAAACCGACTGAAAGTTTTATTTTGCGTGTGAATCTCCCGGATCTTCCAGACTAGTAAACGCTTTTCCATGTTAGTTTTTGATTTGAGACTTCGCCCGTGACGGCGATCACGTTGCCAGCTGAACGCTCGTTTTATGCGAGCCCGGGCTCGTCGGCTTCTTTACCGTTGCTCTACGTGACGTTTAGATTGCAAGGGCTTTCTTCAGCTCGATGTCTGTTCACACAAGGTGTGGTGTCCAGGTTAAATACTTTAAATGACTTTGGCTGAGGCTTAGGTCACACTTAAACGTTGGATATTTTTGTATTTCCAATTAGCGAATACCTAGAACTTGAGTCATTTCAGCACTGTTTTTCAAATGGTATTTAAACTGGATTACTAAAAGAGGCCATGTTGTGATTTGTGATGAAGCGTGCACTTTATCACTACCCATGCTGGCCAATCTCAACCAATCCCCTTTCTCCTGGAAAATGGTGGCGTCATCCAAACACACTATTAATGTAGAGTTATTGCATTCTTATGCAATGATATACAAATGAAAGCTTAACCGCTGAAGGAAAAGGATGCATTGAAGTTGTATAGCACATGGGTTGTTATCAATATCACCACATGTTAGTGAAAGGATATTATATCTGCTCCTATAACTAGCAGTCAGTCATAAAGCAGCAGCGAGCCAATGTTTACCTTGACGACAGCTGTGAACACTACTGGCTTGATCTTAAGCAGCTTCATGAGGTAGTCACCTGGAATGCTTTTCAGTGAACAGGTGTGTCTTGTCAAAAGGTAATTAGTGGAATGTCTTGCATTCTTAATGTTTTTGAGCCCATCAGTGTTGGTGTACAGTAAATAGCGCTGTTGCAGTAATCCAGGTCATGTCAAGAAGCGTCCGGCTAAGAAAAGAGGAACGACAGGCCATCATTGCTTTAAGACGTGAAGTGTCTTGAGTAATAAGAAGAAAGAAAAAACACTGAATCCGGAGGTGTGTCCAAACTGGTACTGTATATTCTCATGCGTTCTGTGAACAGCTCATCGTTTCCTCCAAGCTCTCCGGTTTCCTCCCAGCTCCCGCTAAGTGGACTGGCTAGGCTAAATCGCTCCTAGATGTGAATGAGTGTGTCCCATCCAGGCTGTATTCCCACCTCACATCTAGTGTTCCTGAGAACTGAGGACCACTAACTGAGGACCGAGCTCCACTGAGACCAGGACGAAGCGGGTACTCGAAATGAAGTAGTGAATGAATATTTTGTAGCGCCACATTTGTATCAACTTCATTATATTCGTCAATTGTGTCGGAGATTGCTTTCCATAAAAATGCTATTTCCGGGAAGTTCTCTCTCAACAATGCAAACTTTCACACAAAGCCGTAAAGGAGTGCGTCGTCTAACGAGCCGACCCTCGAAACATGAGTCTTAATGAAAGAAGAGGGGGAAAAAACAAAAAAGCTTGTTGGAGTGGAGTGACGTGCGGGGCCCGGATGTTCTGAAATGCAAATACGAAAACAGATAAATAACCACAAACCAGATGTTCGCTCATGTTACCAACATGTTTTATTATTTAACTGGAATACATAATCTGCTGTTGAATCGGCAGCCTGAGGAGAGAGCTCTAGCAACATGCACAATGCGCTCAGCTTAAACATGCACAAAAACCTTTTATGCTAAAATGGATTAAGACCAGCAGAGGCTCTCACACACCTTAGACAACGAGGACCAAGCCACGCACAAACACTGCTTTAGCAAAGATACAAAATAAAAGCCTCCCTTGGTTGATTTTACAGACCCATTACTGTGTGTGAGAGATTTTACTCATGATAAATACAACACACACATAAGCTGTGAGGAGTGTATATGCGCGTGCGTGCGTGTGTGTCTTTAAGACCCAGGACTGTCTAGGCCTGTCTATCTTTGGCAACATGTAAAGAACACACTCAGTTTGGAGGTCAGTGAGGAACAGCAGTTACGAACCTGAAACCAATGCACCCACATTACACATCTAAGCACTAGGATTTATTATGTATGTATGTATAATTGCAGAATTATGAAAAATATTGGATTTGCATTAGATAGATGAAGAACATAATGTGATACCATTCAAAGTGTAAAAAAAAAAAAAAAAAGAAGACACCAATGATGACAGTAACTCTCCAGGAGCGTACAATGGAAAGATACGGGCAATAAAAAATAAAAAATAAAATAAAAAAAAAAGTGGAAAAACGTAAAAGGGAATAAAATTAAAGATCTCGACAGGCCAACTTTACAAAATTACAAGCGATTTTAAATACGTTTTCCAATACAAGAATCCAAAATAAGGATCTTCTTCCTTAATAACAAACAAACAAACAAACAAACAAATAAAACAACCCACTGGTAGACAAAGAAGGAGCGCGCGAAAGAGAGGAGAATTCAGTATTCAGTATTTACCCTTTAATTCCTGCCCTGCGCACCTCAGCTCGTTCCCCCCATCCCATTGTAAACTAGTTAAAAAACTGAAGAAAAACAAGACACGCCTTGGAATGATAAAGGCACAAAGCAAATGAGAAATGTTACATACTCGGCATTCCTGCAGCTTTTTCATCTCTCCTCTGAACGTGTATTCATGAACTTCATTGGGGGGGGGGGGTATATATATATAAACTCCGTGGCTGTACATTTACTGGAAACCAAACACGGGTCAATTTTTTTCTACTCAGAAGGGAGTGCAAGGAGCATGACTAAGGGCAGATTAAAAAAAATAAATAAATTTGTAAATACCGGAGTGTTTCGGCATGATCTTTACAGTTTTCAAATTCATATTACACATCATCCCCCCCACACACACACGTGACATTTTTGATCCACGGCACACTTTTAAAATCACTTTTACTTTATTAAAAATCTCTACAGCAGCAATTTCATAGTTGCGGCTGGATCCGTTATTGCTCATGTCTTCAGTCATGGACATGGGTTTGACCTCGAGTCTGACCTGGAGTCAGTTCATGATCATGAAAATGTGACGTCTGGAAGAGTACAATGATCATAGTGAGCATGTTGGAAGAGCGAGAGAGGGGGAGGGAATGACTGAATGGCCATCTTTTGAAATCGTAACCATTAATTAGTAGTTTATGGCTATAAATATGGCAATCTTGCTTTGCAGCGGCGCCTCACGGCATCAAATATTGACCATTCGTGAGGTGTTTTGAACTTGACGCAAAGAAATTAAAAGTTTTCCGTTCTTCACTTTGACCAGACTGGAGCGGGTAAATAAAAATAAAAAATCGATAAAAATATGTCTCGAACCCTGTAGCTAGTCTCTCATCTGATGAGCTACCATCAGCTGCATACGTTCCATAAATGCATAATTCCTACTTTCACCAGAAAACGTCCAGTTTCCAGGCCAGTCTAATGGAGAGGACTAGTGAGGTGAAGAATACTGGTCCATCTTCGTTCCGTTTATTCAAGGGTGTTTTTTTTTGTTTGTTTCAAAATTCAACAAAATTTGAATGCCACAGCTTTAGTTTTAATAAGAAATAGTATTAAAAGCTCCTGTATTTCTCCATTTCAAATTCATATGGGGGCTAATTTGAATGGCCCAAGTGTGGATCAGCAATGACTGGGTAACTAGTAGCATGAAGTCAGGTAAGTTAAAGATTTCTTGATGTACTGTTAATATGGATAACGCTTTTAAAAAAAACAAAAACAAACAATCGCAAGAGGGTGGTGGTAAAGTAGGACGACATGGAAAAAAAATTTGCAGGATTTTTCAGGCGCTGCAATTTTAGAATCATTTAATGAGTGATCAAAATTTATTCCGGCATACGTCGATCAATTTTTACCATATATATTTCATATGAAGTAGAAAACATTTATCGTGAAAACATGCGGTGGGTCACATGTTCATTCTCAGACCAAAAAAAAAAAAGAATGAACGCAACACGTACAGCTCTGTATAAAGACACTAATCAGCTACAGCATTAGGATATAGTTTTACTCCGGCTCTAAAAAAATACCTTTTATTCCAAACCACACAAACACTACAGCATTGAACAGTAAAGACGACACCAAGACAGATTTATACTATTACCGCAGTGCACTTATGTCCCATACAGACCATTTTAAAATCATCTTCAGCATTATACGGCTGCCGGAACGGACGCAACGTCCTGACGAGACCCTGCACGCGGTCTAAGTAGCCCTGATCTCTCTTTCTGAAGAGTGCCTCCTCCCCCAAAAAACATTTATAACACCTCAAATGGCACAATTAGCTGCAGCGCTGACGTTGTGGAAATCGCTGCACTGTTCAGCAACTGCACGCTCATTTCAGCAGCCGATACAACCGACCTTTTGCGGGTGTGTTTGTTGGAGGGGGGTTGATAGGTGCTAGTGTCTCACAGCAACCAGAAACCCCCAACACAGGAAGTGGAGTCAGCGGAGGCTGTCGGCGTCATGGAATTTTAGAAAACGTGTCAAAACGTGTTGTACATAAAAAAAAAATGTAAAAAACGTGGTTTGGTACAAGCATTTTTTGGGGTTGAAAAACACAGTTGAGTCAAACATAATGTCTTAAACACTGGAGATTCCCCCCCCCCACACACACACACCCCCCC
>JAQQZR010000005.1:23585420-23603531 GCA_030068235.1 Notoglanidium macrostoma | reverse complement strand
CCCCCCCACACCCTAACCCCCCCCCACACACAACCACACACCACACAATGTCTCTTAGTGGTTGATGCAATCTAAGCAAAACATCTAAAAAAAAAAAAGAAAAAAAAGGCATTATTTCTGCATATTTTTAGCAACATACAGGAATTGGAAATGTAACTTTCTTTACTAATTTATTTTAAGTGCAATAAGCGCTCAAATGTCTAGACGAAGACCATCTACGTGCACAAGCGGACGGTGCTGGAATGGGAAACACTGGCCACGATGACACGAGATCAATTAGCGATAATGACTTGAACTTGGATCCTCTTAAAGAGATGCGATGAAGAAAATGGCCGTACACACAGCAAGGCAGGATGATTTAGACGTTTTGAGCAGAAACTTTGTTAGACGGACAGACGGACAGACAGATCCCATGAATCCAGTAAAATTTGGATTGACTTTTTAGGGACTAGAGGACAGTGGACCCACAACTGCCATCATTATTTGCGTTCAGTTATAGGATGCATGTTCATAACAGCATTTCGGTATGTTTTCTTTTTTTTTTGTTGTTTTTTTTTTTTATTTAAAAAAAAAAAAAAAAAAAAAAAAAAAAAGGCTGACGAAGACGAAAACGGACCTGATCAGTGCTCATTTTCAGACTACACGCTCTGTCCAATCACAGTAGCTGCTGTAATACAGAACACCCTTCTTATCCAATCAGAGCTCTGGGCTTGTGACATCACTGCAGCCCGTGTCAGCAGGTAGCGCATGAGGACGCAGGTGGACTGCGATGCTGCGTTTTTTTTCCGTTTGCAGTGCAGAAGTGCTGTCCCATTCCCGCAGCAGTGCAGCATGCGAGCAAAGTGGTTCAGTTGGATTCTGTGTACTGGGAATAAAACCACCATTCCGCTTCCTCTTTATGCCTTGTTCCTGTCTGTGCAAAGCGTGCAAGTGTGTGTGTGTGTTTGTACAAGTTCCACTCAGAGGATCCAGGTGTCCAGATTCTTGCATATATTTATCTACATACTGATGATTGGACCGTGATCCCGCTCCATTATCCTGCGCTGTTCGAGAAGCAGCTTGTCTACGAAAAGCAGTCATGCACTGAATGCTGGTTGCCATTTTCTGATGTGCAATTTCATAACCAGTGACAGCATGAGGACAAACAGAAGTAAGCAAAGATGAAGACTTTTTTTTTTTTTTTTTTTTTTTTCTAAAAATGGGACACTTTGGCACTTTGAAGGCTGATACAGACAAAAACCTTTTACGCATGGATAGAAAAGATCATTTGTGAGTACGAACGGCGATCCTTTCCATTTTCCTGCTGGATATTTGAACATGTGCAAAGCTGTGCGTTTGCATGGTGATCCTGGGTTGTGCAAGAATCCGACAACAACAAAATTCCTGATCGTGAGGAAAAAGAACCCCTCCCCCCAAAAAAATAAAATAAACATTTCGCAAGCATAGATTCTATGAGATACAGGATGCTCCTGGCTGTAACACATAGTCCCAAAGCTCAGGTCTCCAACGTCACTTCCAGAGTAGAGATGCTACAGGGATCCACCCTAAACTGCGCAAAATCTCCGCAGCACTTCCCCCTGTTCCTCCGTTTCCACATCCCTCTCTTCAAGCATGCGTCCAGTCCCGAGGGCAGCTGTGGGAGTGGCCAGGGTCAGGTGAGATGAGGTATGGCAGGAGCTAGGGGAGTTCAAGTGCAGCGTGGAGATGTCTGAGGATTGAGATGCAGCGGAGCCTAAACACGAGAGCGACGTCTCACATGGGACCTGTGCAGAACGAGGCGCAAGATTCAGTCACACAAGCGCAATTAAATTCTTAATTCTTTTAACTGCACTGGGGAGTTGGGCATTAATATATGACTATAATCATAAATGTCACTGTGTCACCATGTTAATAATCAAGTGCTATTTTTGGCATGAAATGATGATTACGCTCCTATTTGGTTTTACTTTCAATGCTTGTCATCGTATTCATCCATCATATTATTAGCCTTTTTTCACGCTCTATTTTTATTAGTTTAATGGCAAGTGCTAAAGGCAGTGGTCTAGATGCCATTGAAAAAAAAAACCATCTCTCGCAGCCTATCTGCAATCAATTCGATTAATCTCAACAAGAAGTCGAGAAAATCGGTGTTGGCAGCTGCGCGGACGGAGTCTGAAATTTCCCCGTATAAAAACATTGACCAATACACACCTCTGTGGAAGAGCGACGGAGCGCAGGGTCAGTTGTCATGATGACGGCTGCTCCAGGCGCGACTCCCGTCTCCGACGCTAGACTTGCCTGTCCACACCCCTCGAGCTCTGGGCCGCTCGGAAGAGTTCACATCACTTGCTGACTGCCTCCTCCATGAGGTTACTGATGGTTCGCTCTCATCGACAGCCTGGACAAATAGCCAACAGCAGATATGTTAGATTCGGAACCATTAAACCCAAACATAACTCGTGTACAATTCTCTTCACCGCTAAAAGGAATCCGTTAGAAATATTAGCAAGGGAGGAACAAATGTTGGTAGGTTAAATGGTATCATCAGCAGCACTCGAGCCCAATACATGTCCATACTTGATTATGTTCCTCATGAGAAACATTAGTGCTTTCACACCAAGTCCAAATCTGAGCAAAATTGATACTTCTTTTTTTTTAAATCTGCACATAATTAAAGAAACCCCTTGGAAGCTAAATAACTAAACAATAATAAGCTGGGGTTTAAAAAAAAAAAAAAAAGTTAGCCCAAGATCCACAGCCAACCCAATGATTTACACAAGGAACCAGTGTGTGCCAGGCTTTACAATTATTGCACATAATAAGCCCTGAGGCCAATGCGATGAGAAAGTGGGAGGGGGACATGGGGCACAGGAAACCAGTTACGATGCAGTGGCTGCCAAATGGGCAGGCGCAACCGGGCAACTTCCTGTCTGACACAGGAAGGACTGGGAGCAGGAAATGACTGAAGCTGGCCCTGAAAGAAACAGTGCTGTTTGGGAAAGATCCAATTGGCTGAGTGTTAACCTCATCACACATCTAACCTTCTGAATCTTATCACCAGACTAAGCCTAGACTAATATCTGCATTATTTATTTATATTTTTTCAGATTCGGATTTAAACTGGAAGTGCATGTGCCCTAGTCCAGAAGGTTTTTTTTCTTTTCTTTTCTTCCCCATGTGGATCTTCCAAGTAGACCCAGGAGACAAGAGAAAACACCGAAAAAACAAGGCTGCTTTGAGGAAAGAAAAAAAGTGTCATTTTTCAATGACTAATTATCATTAAACAGTTCACAGAACAAATCTCCTAAAACAGACCCCATGAAACTTTCTGGCAAGCTTTCCATCTTCTATCTAATTTGACTGATTAAGCATGCTAACTAGGTTTCAAAACAACGAAGACTTTCCCAAATCGCGAGGCTGTTGTTTAGAGTTGATAACAATAGCCGTCTAATGATATTTTATCAGATTTACTTGAGTTTTGTCTTTGTTACATTTCAAAAAGATTAGAAGGGTTTGCTGGACACGCTACCAGAATCTTGTATGAAGATGGGGCAGTGTTGCTGTTTTTCCATTGCAAAGCCAATATGATTAAGAATGATCATTTAAGAGCAACCAAAGCCGCCTGTAATGAACATACAAAATGATATGTAAAAAATAATGAATTGATTATATTGTGCGGACCCCAGCAGTGGTGTATAGCGCAAAATCTGCATGGGCTACACGGAGGGTGGCTATAACATTATTCTCCAAGCAAAACTGAGAAAAAGAAGAAAAAAAGAAAAGAAAAATCTCTCTTGCTCAATACTTAAACTTTCTGGTTAGTATCACGTCACTTTGGGCGTTTATTGAGATGTGGGGATTTTTTTTGGGGGGAGGGATAAGGTTTGCTGACACCTGGCAACCCTGGTAAGCGTTTGGTTCCGGATTTTGAAGCAATAAAAGAAACATTGTTGAGCTCTGTGTCAGGAATTCTCTGCTAATAACATGGTCTTATACACAGCGCACTCTGTGTTCATGTGCATGTTGTTACTCATGTTATCACTTGGCTAGCTTTTCACACTAATCATAATACTTTAGTCATAGAGCACTTTAGACACGCAACAGAAATTAAAATCAATCACACAAGGCAATGTAACAAAAAATAATGCACCAGAATACAAAGAAAAAAAGACGTGAAAATCTAAGTAAACTAATATGAATATACAGAATTTGTATTACAAAGATGAATAAATGATGACATAAAAATAAAACTATAAATACCAATACAAAGGAATTGTTTTGGACGGAAGATATGTTTTGTAAAGTCCTTGTATGTATTAGTAGTAGCCAAACTGTACATTGATCAGCGTGTTACTTTTGTTGGACTTTACAAGAGTCGATAAATAGGTCATCACTTCACCACATCATATTAAATAACGTTAATGTTAATTCAATCTTGCTCGTCAACACGTCACACTGACTTACTGCTGAACTGCAACTGAAATTACAATTCAGGGGAACTACAGGGGGAAAATGGTCACATGCGGCACTGGAAATAATTAAGACCACTTCAATTTTTTCTTAACTCCGTTCATTTTATTCCAGAATCTGTGGTGGAATTCCAACACCAGCACACCTCATTCTACTTCGAGTGAACCAAATCTTATTTAACGAATCCTCTTGCAATAGCACCAGTCTGGATGGAAAAATCTAATTGGAACACAAAAATATCTATTCATCATTATAAAAAGAGTTAATAAGTAAAGTTTTGATTGAGAAAAAGAAAGTTTCAATTCTGGCTTTACTGGCAGAGGGATTACAGTTAGGGTCAGTTTGCTGCCATCCTTAAAATTTCAAAAAGTTACAAACTGCCGGGGGCAAAGACGACTCTCGACTGACTGGGATGATGGTCAACTCCTTTGAATGACACTTAACAACCATAGGATGACATAAAATGACCTACAAAAACAATGAAGGCAAAAGGTAGCTGGGGTTAAGTGCATGGCAAGGACAGTTTGAAACAGGCTCCTCTGGGCGGGACCGACGTCACAAAAACAAAAGCTCTTCATCACTAAGAAGAGCCATACTGAGATTTGCTAAAGACTATAAGGGTTGGACCATAGAGGACTGAAGTAAGGTCATCTTCTCCGATGAGTCCAATCGTCAGCCTTTCCCCCCATCACCTGATCATCTAAAGGTTGGACAGAGACCCGGAGAGGCCTACAAGCCACAGTGTCTCACACCCACTATGAAATTTGGTAGAGGATCGGTGATGATCTGGGGCTGCTTCAGGAAGGCTGGAACGGGGCAGATTTTTGTTTGTGAAGGACAAATTAATCAAGCCATTCACAAGGTTATCCTGAATGAAATCTTGCTTCCTTCTGCTCTGACAATGTTCCCCAACTCTGAGGATCGGGTTTTCCAGCAGGACAATGCTCCATGCCACACAGCCAGGTCAATCAAGGTGTGGATGGAGGACCACAAAATCAAGACTCGGTCATGGCCATCCCAATCTCCAGACCTGAACCCCTTTGAATAAATCTGGAATGTGACCTAAAGGCAGATGGAGCCATCAGACAAAGTTGAGCTGATTGAATTTTTGAAGTGGCATAAATGTCAGGGTTATTCCAGCAAATATTGATTTCTGAACATAAGATCAAACAGTATTATAGTAGTAGTAGTATAGTGTTGTTTAAACTGCCCTTGCGGAAGTGCCCTTGAGCAAGGCACCTAACCCCCAATTTCTCCCTGGGTGTGTGTGTTTAATATTTGGATGGGTTAAATGCAGAGAAAGAATACATATCTTTATTAAAGGCATGCCATAATAATGTGGTGTAACTTTTAACTTTAAAATTGAATACGCTCTTGATT
This sequence comes from Notoglanidium macrostoma, assembly GCA_030068235.1. NCBI lineage: Eukaryota > Metazoa > Chordata > Actinopteri > Siluriformes > Auchenoglanididae > Notoglanidium > Notoglanidium macrostoma. The sequence continues at coordinate 23,597,702 of JAQQZR010000005.1, read as the reverse complement.
TGAATATGATCTTGACGTGTTGCTCTGGTCTGAAAACACTGCATCTTTGTCATTTTCTGCAATTAAAACTATTGTCACCACGAGCATTTATGTGGAATTTGGGGGAAATGTCAGTAGTTTATGGAATAAAACAAAAATGTTCATGTTCCTTAAACACATACCTATAAATAGTAAAACCAGAGAAACTGATCATTTTGCAGTGGTCAGCTTTTCCAGAGCTGTAACTACATGAAGTTGCCAGATCGACGCTGTGTAAGAGGAATACCCTGTCAAGTTTTACTCTGTATCAAACAGCCATCAGTTAAATATTACACTACAGTTTAAAAAAACCCTAATGTTTCACACTGATTTCCGAACTGGTGGCAAACTAATTTGTCGTGTTCAACCTTACAATGTAAATTCATTTTAAAAGCCAACCACAATGACAGAAATAATGGCGTACGTTCAAATGATTTTAATATCCTAAAACTATTTTTCAGTTACTTGCAAATACCACATGCTGCAGTTTTGTTCAAATAGGAATGTTCTCAATTAAACAAACCAAAATGAGCGGAGTGTAACTTTTTTCAATAACCACGACCATACATACCGCAATTCATCTTTACCACTACTTCCTTTGTCATTCTGGTTTTTAAAACAGATGGCATTAGCATTCTCCAAGTCTAGTCTTTATTCCAAAAGGAGCAGAAATGACTTTTCCAGACAACTTAATCTCTTACATACAGGGAAACATTACTGACAGTAAATCAGATTCCTGAGTGATGAAACTGATTTGAGCTCAGATAGAAGAAACCCAAGCACTCAAAAACAGCACTCCGTATTGGTGTAACGTTGGTGATGACCAACACACACAGCAGCCATCCACAACCTGCTCGTCTTCTCCTGCTTGTTCATCTGGAGGCGTCTGACTAATCTCACATGTATATGATATGACAGACTTGCATTTCCCAAGTCTTACCCTTTCTTCAGTAGATAATTTCACTTGGATACTGTATGATTACAGCAACAGCTATTAGTTAGAAATCTAAAAGCTTGTCCTAAGGTTCTCATATTCAGCATCTTTTCAGCATGCTTAGTACTGTCTTAACTTTTATACCACTGTACATTGTAATGATTTATCTCACTATCCAGTGTAGGCTACGTTTGTATCAATACTGGTACCATGTTCACCAAAATGAAAGCAAGGTGCCGTGAATTGGGAGCACACAAAGATATCTGTGAGAATCATGTATAGGAATGCAACAATATATCTTGTATCGATAATCTGCAATCCAAATTTATGCCGAATTGAATCGAAGGAAATAAAAAAAATGAACTGGGATTAATCTCTTAGTTTTTCCTAGCTGTAATTGCATTGTTTAGACAGTAGAAGGCCCAATAACGTTACAATAGCGAGAATACGTGCCATAATCATAAGTGGAAGTAACAAAGCTATAATGCTGCAAAATCACAGAAAACAGGTTTAAAATGGGAATGAGCTTTTGCGCAATTAACTTTACAAATCCAATGAGAAATTGGAGTCATCTTTTTACAGACAGCCGAATGCTAAAGACAAGATGGAGGTAGTTGTTCTATGTTGAAGGTTTTTTATTTTTTATTTTTAAGAAACAGGTCATAAATTTTTTTCCATTTTTAAAAAAAGGAATACTTTAGTTACTAGGCAATTATGCTTTACTCCAACCTTTACAAATGTTTGTAAATAATCATTGTTGGTTATTAATAAAATGAAACAGAAGTATATCAAAAATATCAAGCCAATATCGTGAACTGAATCCAATTGTGAATTGGATGAACTGTTACATGCCTAATTAATTGGGGAGACATTGTCGCACATGACAGTAATTCAGTTCTGTCAGCACTGAGACATGGTCAAGTTAATCAAGGTGCGGTCATATTTAATGAGCATGCTCCACAATATCATGGATACTGTTTAAAACATAACATCTTCAACATGAAACTCACCACAAAGAGTTAAGTGCTAGCGACCAAACAGAACCCATGGCTCTAACTGCTTAACACTGAGTAGGTTACTAATTTCAGTATCAGTTTTGAGGAGTTCTTGGTCTGGGGAAAAAAAAAATGGTATTGATCCTTAAATCATTGAGTAATTGTATTGCATCCTTAAATCAAGAGTCACGTGGAAGACGAGTCTGGTTCCTCTCATGGTTTCTTCCTCGTGTCATCTCAAGGAGTTTTATCTTGATGCAGTCACCCTCTGCTTTGTTCATTAGAAACGTGATAAAAATCTACTTTCAGTTTTCTGTAAAACTGCTTTGGGAGAATGTCTATTGTTGAAAGAAATAGAAATAAAACTGAATTGAATGGAATTTTACACACTGCTGCAGGTCATATAATGCAGTCAGCTGCATCATAAAGTAAACAAAATAGGTTCAGTGGTAATGAGAGGCTCAAACATAACCTTAGCTCTTAGCCCAGTTCAACGTTTTATAAGTGAAAGCTTTCCACACAAAGGGGGGAAAAAAGGGGGAGGGGAAAGAAAAGCCTCTAAAACCAACCCAAATTTTTCAAGCTTGATGAAGAACACAAATGTCTGGCTCCATTTAGTTTAAACTGAACACTGCTGGTCTACAATTACCCTGTATCCAAAGAAACATACCATTTTGGCAGGCTGTATTTTCTCCATAAGCTTCAACAGGAGCAGAAAGCCGGATCTGTAGTTCCTCTTGGGATTTGTTCTAGATTTTTCACTCCCCCAGAAATTTTTTTAACCCACTGTCTTTTTTTTCCTGCTTCACTTGTGCTTGCCACAGTGCCATAACATTCAAAATATGGCATTGCTGCAATTTCAGCCTTGGGGTCAGAAAAATATATAGCCATAGTATGCATGTACGGTACTTTGAGAACTACATTTAAGACAAAATTCAGCCAGCACCAAAAGTGAAACTTGTTTCAAAATATGAGAATTTAAATAGTATGGAACCAAAGAGCACAGTTTAAAGAGTCTTGCGTTTTCACGCCAAATTGCTTTATTTACAATTATAATCTTCAAATATAACATGACTGTAACCCATGGATCATTAAATGGCCAATAAGGGAGTTCTTATTCAAATTCTTTTCTGTGGCCCCGACTCGTTCTCCAACACATTTTTCCAGTTACATTAAAGGGTAAAGTATTAAGACCTACAGAAATAATAAATGTGTGCGTTTGCACTCATAGGTCACATTAGAGCAGGGCCATGTAACAAAAAACAAACTCATGTAAACATCCAAGCACAGCTATCATCAGCTACTTGGGTACTGTTTATTTTGGTGGAGTGGATACGTGCGCTGTTTGTTCACTGTCCCACTGTCTCACGCTATGGTATAGGACTAGAAAAGTCAAAAGGAGATGACTACAATTTAGACAATTTTTTTTATACTTATGATCTGGAGCAGGTGATCAAACATGAAGCTCATCAGATAAAGTTCAATAACATACAGTACAACTTGATAAAAAGTCTTTTCGCCACCAAAAGTGAACACTGTATATTCTGAGCATCGCAACCACTTAGTTTTCATTCACCGGTTTAGTAATTATAACTGTGCAAGTATCTGTACTGCCCATCAGATTAAAAAAAAAACAAAAAAAAACATGCATTACCACAGTGATCACAGCCATCGTGCCCACAAATCAATGTGGTTGTAGCTTTTAAGACTCCTCACAGTTACAACGCAATGCTTGAATTTTACCTGATGCTTCTACGGCTACAGGCTGAAACAATGAGCTGATAGTCATTAAGGTTGACATTCAGTGAAGTTCATTTTTCGGTGTTTAATATTTCAGTTATTTGCTTACATTTCATCTGTTAAACACATATTTGCATGTGCATCTGACAAAAGGAAAAGTTATCTGAAGTAGAAAATGATATTAAATTAAATCTCCTAACAAATAACCAAATATGCATTCATTAACTATTATGGATATACAATCATTAAAATTAAGCAGAAGGCAATACTAGGAGGTATATTATTTTCATTTTAGCACATGAAGTAACTAAAGCCGTTCGTCAGAGCCAGATGGAGCAAGTCTTTGAAGTAAGGACTCTAAAACAAACAGGCTATGGAAAAACATCAAACACCATCTCGAGGGTAATCAAATCAATTTATGCACCATAAAAGCATGGTTTACCAAACGCAAACCTCCAAAAACCTTATAACAGTAAAAAGCACTCCAAGCCTTAGTTTTACAAAAAACATGAAGGATACTTACAGAACGGTCTTTTCGCATTCTTGGTTGCAGCTGCTGGGCACAGACAGGCTCATGAGGGATGACCTTTTGAAGACTACTATCAACTGGAGATACAGTCTTGTTCCTGCGCAAGGACTCTAGAGACTCTCTACCAATATTTCCACTGCTAATCCTTCGCATGTACCTCTCTGCTGGGCTTGGCTTTCCACATCGATTGGTGAAAGTGGGAGACGTTACATTCTCCTCTGTGTCCAGGACAGTGGTAGCTCTGTACGCTCTCCATGTTGTGGCGGGTTCCATTTCATCCTCCAAACCATCATGTCTTGGTCCCTGACCAAGTTGGTCCACAGATACTGCCCCTCGAGTCCTCCATGCACTTCTAACGGTCACATTCCTTATCTCTGGCACATTATCTTCCTGGGATGAGCAGTGGTCACTGTTGTGGCTTCTTCGGCTAGTGACTGTAGTAGTAGTAGTAGTAGTAATACTTCCACCGCTCTCAAAGCCAGATTCACTGTTGCTCAGCTCAGAGCCTACTTCCGGGGGCTGAATGTTCAAACTGCTTCGGGACAGAGTGGCTGTTTCTATACGAGCGGTCTCTAGGACATTGGGAAGATCAGAGCTGTCATCACTTTCATTAGGCCTTAGCGTGATCTCGCTCTTGGGAATGGAAATTTCATAGGGGATGGTGATGCTGCCTCTGAGCTCACTGTTTGGCCCAATGACAATGTTGCTGGTGGAAGTGTGTCGCTCCTTGGATGAAGGTTCACTTGAAACACTGCTGCTTCGACTGCTGTTTCGAGAAGAGCTGGGGTCATTGGGATAGAAAGTAATGCTGCTGGTCATCTTATTAGGCTTGGTGGCTATTTTCGGTTTCTCGTTGGTATGTGGTTCTATGCTCCCTCCCGACATCATTTCCTTCCTGTCATACTCTATGATGGCTGGCTTGATGAGTACCTTAGAGCATAGGGCCTCACGTGGGCTGCACACACGTTGGATTTCAATTCCAGTGGATGTCTGAAAAGGTTCCTGATATCCGACTTCCATTAGGGCCCTGTGCTGCTCCTCATCATAAGAGCTCCTTGTTGAAGATCCACCCGAATGAGAATCCTGCAATCGTGAGTACTTTGGATACTTAGAATCTGTTGTTCTGCCACTTAAAACAGATATGACCGGAGCCGTGTCTTGCTCACCCACTGAGCGCTTTGATCCAACAGATTCGGTTTCAGAGGCTGACAACTGACCTTCAGATCCATGATCAATTACACCAGATGGAGTTACATGGGATTTGTATGCAGTGCAAGACCCATTTGCCTGGGAAAGACTCAACACTGTAGTTACTTCCTGTGGAGGACCTGAAGACTCTGTTTCAGATAATCTGTCTTTTTCTGGTGTAGACAGAACTCTACTTGCTTTCTTGCTTTCAGTGTTACCTGGCTTAACTGATACCTTTCCAGGCTTTTGGTCACTGGCAGCAGGAGGGTAACGGCTAAGTACAGAAATTTTTTTATCACTCGATGCAATGGTTGTGGTAGTTCCAGGTTTCTCGTCAACACTGTTGCCATCTTTTAGCCCACTCTCATTTGAAGACCCAGTTTTCAACCCAGTTTTCTTGGGCCGATGGGCAGGACTTTGGGCCCTCCGTGTAGGAGATTTCTCTGCTGACTGGCTCAGCTCTTTACTTTTCAGTTTCATTTGCTGTGGTGAATTATCTCTTTTTTTATACTTTGCGTTAACTGCCTCAGTGGCACCCAAAATCTTACCCTTCTTCTCCTGCCTAAGGCCTCCCCGTATGTTGATCTCCTCAGTTTCAGCTTTGCCGTTCTCAAGAACATTTGCTGCACTCAAAACAATCAGACTTCCATTACTATTAGCATTACTGCTAAAAAGCTGAATCTTCAGCTGTTCAAGTTGGTCATTCAGCACTTGGTTGCGACTCCTCTCCTGCTGAAACTTTTCTTCTAGCTCAGCATTCTTTGCTTCTGTATTTTTCAAGTCCTCTTGTACCATCTCAAGCTGCTTCAGACGGCTCTTTAGATTCTCGACTTCTTGTGTAAGGTCTTTGATCTTGTTGTCCTCCTGCCCTTCTAGGCTGTTTTTCTCATTCTCTGATTTGTTTCTCAAGCCAACATCATGCGAGAGCTTCTTCTTTCGTGCCAGTTTGCTACTAAGGCCTGCCGAGAGATCATCCTCAATAATAAGATCATGGGACTCATTGAAGCCATGGTCCAATGAACCTACCTTGCTCTTCTGATGTTCAAGCTTTTCAGTTAATTTGAGAATCATTTTCTCATCTTCTCTCTGTTTTTCCAGGAGCTTTTTACGCTCCACAACAAATGTCTGAGTAAGGCTCTTTAGTTTCTCCATCTCTGCGGTCAGGGCCTGCTCTGCCCGGTTCAGAGATGCCTCAGAGGAATCCACTTCCTTTACTCTGGCCTTCAGGGCCTCAAGCTCAGCTGAGAGCTTCTTAGTAAGATTCTTTTCCTCATTAAGGCTCAGACAAAGTTGTGTGCAGTCTGATTTGCTCTTTCCAAATGCTTCCTCTAGCTTCTCCAGTTCGGTCATCCTGAGCTGAAGACGCTCAATCTCCGCTTTAAGCTCCTTAGTTAGGTTCTCTTCTTCTTCGAGCTTCTCCTTTATCAATCGGCAAAGGTCTTCTGCTTTTCTCACCTCCTCATCTTTCCCCTCAATTTTAAGAACTCTTTTTCGAAGTGCTTCAACATCACCAAGCAAGGTGGAATTACTTCCCTCGGCTTGAATGACTTTGTCTTGGAGATCCAGAAGCTCGTCCTCAGCCTTTTGGAGCTTACTTGTGGCCTCCTCAAGCTCATCCAGACGCCGGCCCAGACTTTGAAGTTTGTGCCTGAGATGGCGGTTGGTTGTGTCTTTGTACTCAGTCATACTGATAACTTAAACTAACCTACTGTAAGATTGTAGAAGGGTACACATTTGTGTAGTCAAGTCTTATTGCTTTAGAAATCCTACAGAGGAAGGATGGAAAATCGTTGTCCTCGAACTCTGAGGAGGGTACGCCTTATCCTCACTGGTGCTTGATAGAGTGGTTAGTCCAACTTCCCTGCTGCTTGATTCTCGCAAGTGTGCTGGGGGAATTATCACCTACAAGACAAAAAAAAAAAAAAGAAAGAAAGAAAAAGAAACATAGTTTAAAACCTGTGGATCATTTGGTTCTTACACAAAACAAATGATGCATATTTGCCTACCGTAACACAGTACTCCTGACCTCCAGGGGTCACAGTGTCACCCTTTAGTACTGAAAAACGCTCGAAAGATCATGCTACAAGTTTCTCAGGAATGAAAAACACTCCACACCCGAAAAACTGCAAAAGCCTGTGGCTCAGGGAGGATGAGCAATATCTGACCTTTTGTTATATCACATTGCGTTATGTCTCAGTCATCACTCTGGTATGAACCCGAACATTCCTTAAGTAGTCATATTCAATAGGTTACATTCAGGCTTTTGATTAAAGAACAATCATATGCAATATTGTCATATTTGCAATGGGTGAGGTAAAGTACTAGGACTTCATCCCTATCACTTACACCTTCCGAAGGCCCACATTTAGCATCCCAACAGCAGGTTTCATTTACGGTTCTGCAAAAAGATTCAGGTCCTTATATTATTTTTGTGGTTGAGAAGGGTCAGTGATTCATCCCACACGCTCACGGTCACTCTGTTTGCCCATCACGCAGCTTTCTTGCTGCCATGACGTGTAAAAAGAAAGGGACTGGGCTCACACCCAGGGTTCCCACAGTAGTTTCTGGATCCCCTGCAGCCCTGAGCAGGATAAAGATGGTTACCTAATGTGAATGAACTAATTAAAGTTTATTAATTAGTTAAGTTAGATCGCCAATCAAATTCAAAACATTTTCTAATATCCTTCTAGAACAACCCACCATAACAACACAGATTCACCTCACAAAGAACTGATCTCTTATGTCAGGTTTCACTACTTCAGCTTTTGGGATCACAGGGGACTGAAAAAAGGGGATGTGCGCAGAGAGGCCCACAGCCAGCTATGCTAAAAGCCTGCAATAAAATAGCATTGATTTCCTGCTCGCATTTTCACTGACATCAGCACATCTCAATGACACTGGCCTCCCCCTTCACGGCTGCCTCTACAGCAAGCAACGGGCGAGACCCTGTCTTTCATTTAGCACCTTTACAACTCCTGAGCAGAATGAGAATAATCGCTGAAACCAAGCGTGGCCACAAACACACTGCTATACATAGAACACTGGAAATAACGCTACTTAAGCGCCGCATGGGTATGCTTTTGGCTCTAAATTGCACAGCTTGAAATACACAAGTGTTTGTATCTGTTGATATTTTATTTTGGTTGGTGAAACAGAAGATGCTGAGGCTCCCAGGGTCTTTTAGAGGTTACGAATAGGCGGCTTGTCACGTTCAATAAACAGAGAGAGGTGAATGAATGTTGTCGATACGGAGTTTATGGATGACGACTCCTCAACATTCACGGCCATTTCTTCACCGCCACCTCTCCCTGTCTGACCTTGTGTCCTTGAAAAGATGAGGACAACAGGGATGCGGCAATACGTGTAAAGCTAATCTGTTATTCATTCATTCAGGACAAAGTCACCAAACTAAAATTCTTACGGTCTTAAAATGTTTATCAGGTAATTTGCACTGTAGAAAGATGCGGTCGTTCCTCCTCTGGACATTTTCACAGAACGCAGTGACAGGGTTGGGAACTGAAACTCGGGTGCAAATTAGCACTGAATACAAAAGTACAATGTACCTGTATGAAACAAAACAGAATTTCAATTCTTCTTATTGGTTCTGTGATCACCCTTTATTATTCCAAACAAAGGCTGCATGCCTGCGAGGCCGTACATGGCTATCCGCCGGCACCTGTCTACAGACTTTTTGGTATCTAAACATCTGACCACTTTGTTTTTAACCATTTACGAACTGAAAGTGAGGAATCGATAAGAACTGGAATCAATAAAATTGACCTAATAATACCCAACCCTATACAGTTTGCAGTCTGCTTTGCTTTGATCATTAATTATGAAATACGCCCAGATTCCTGCCATTTTGTGTCGGGCTATTCATCAGCGGGACTAGAAATATCAGTACCCTGTCGCGTTGTTGTTTTAAGAGAATGTCAATGAGTGATGAGGACAATCAATCAGGATGCAGTAGAAAATTCATTTGTAGCATCACTACCTGTTAGTGTTTGCTTTGAAGATAAAGTCAGGCTGAACTTGGTGCCGATGCCAAGTCTAGTCCTCGTTACTAACTTGTATGGCAGAAAGAACCTTATAACACACTTCAAACATATAGGAAGCTACGGAAGAAAAAATGATTTTGGACAAATGACCTCGAGCCGGATCAATTCCGAAATCTAAACGGTGCACCTGCTTAGAATTCCGTATAAAACCTACAAACGTTCAAACATTCGTTCTTGGGATGTCCGAAAACATAATGCCGTGAGTGGCGGGGCACAAAAATGGCTCGACGTCTTGAACTTTTACACGAACGCGCTGCTACGATGGTATGGGAAAGGCTCCAACATACACACACACACAAACAATCATCGGGTCATGAGCGAGCGAGCGAGCGAGCGTTGAAACTGCAGATCCATTGGTCTGAAAGCATTAGTGAAATTCCAGAGAAAGCAGGTACTGGCCTCACACAGTTAGCCAAGCATGCTAAAGCAGATCTGGCAAAGTGGGCCATGCCACACACACACACGCACAACAGACTCTCCAACATTTGCGCACACACACGCGCACTCAAGTATCAGTGTGGTGGGTGCCTAGCAAATCAGCATGCCTGCTTTTATTTAAGCTCTTCATTAGGCTGGAATGAAGGACGAAATGGACAATTTGCACACATGGCTGCGCCTTCACAATGAGCAGTTACATACCCCAATGCTCTGTCTTTAACACACACGCACACACACACACACACACACACACTCCGTCTCCAGCCATCTTTCTCTCTTACCTTCCACTAACAATTATTAGTTAGAGGTAGATATACTTCCTGGATTATTGTTATTAATTCTTTTTCTTGCAAAAAGTTGAATGACCGTAACAGTGAATAGAACGGTCACTGATGTGGTCACAGTTTTGAGTCGGGCTGCGTTACTTGTTAGTAGAAAAACACACATGCCCAAAAGAAAGAAACAAAAAAAGGCTTTCCAGAGTCTCAGTTGTGTATACACTCGCATGTGTCCATACACACTCACACTTTCCCTCTAGCCATCATCTCACACACAGCAGGGGTTTTTCCAGCAATAGAAAATGCGACTGAAATATCCCGTGTTCTGGTAAACGGTTCTGGTGGTTCCCATCACATCAATTAGCGCTGTGCTAAACAATCGTGCACAAGTATAAAATATTACGTATTACATTACACAAATCATCACACCGACATTCCTTCTCCTGCTCGGTGACTGAAGTGGGCAAACAAAGCAACTGATGCATACAAGCCTGCAAACAGGAAGCCAAGCAAGCATACACAAATTCAGCACCAGGTCAGGGTCATGAAGAAGAAAGTCCACGTTTAGAACTTTGTAAATTTACTTAACTTAGATACGAGCCAGAAATCGGCGTGTACAAAATCTAATTTTACAAAATGAACATCATAATTCGATTCTTCTGTCATTTCATCACCAGTCATGAAATGAGTCACCGTTTTTCTTTTTCGCCTTAATGCACACAATATGTTGTAGGATTTTTTGGCCGGTTTTTTGGAACCACAGCTGACTCAAGGTTACTGGTTGGTAAGTCATTTTCCAGGTGAGTACTAAAAGTCCACTATGTAGGATTTAGTAGGATCTGTTAGCAGAAATGGAATGAAATATTCATAAGTATGCTTCCATTAGTGAACTACGAATCGGGACCTTCATAGGGAGCGGGTCCGCCTCTACAGAGCCGCCATGTCCTGCCACTACGGTGGCCCAGAACCGACAAACCTCTAGAAAGCGTATTCCACGGTTCACCTTTTTACAAGTGCCAGCGTGAATCCAGAACGAAGAACCAGAAGGAAGACGAGGAAAGATCCGTGAATTGCTGGTGCTGGCTACAAAGTTTGAGAAAAACGGAGGATTTATTTTCTTTTTTTCTTATTATTTATGCTACGGGCACGTGACGGCCATTCTAATACAAGCTTGGAAAGGGAGGGGTAAGGGACGGGCATTCGCGTCGCTGCAATCGACTGAATCCACACAGTGGACCTTTAACTTGGCAGATTTTACGTTTGAGAAGTAAAAAATAAAACACTACGTCAGCTAAGTCCTGTGCAAGTTGTTACTATAGAAACGGTGACATAAGAAACATCACATTAATATAGCGCTTTCGGCTGCATGACTGTATAGACCATGATGGAGCCGAGCAAGAACGAACGGATCGTAGAAAATCAAAGTCTGCACTTACGTGTCGATACTTTGCTTTCTTTATGAAAGTTATTATTGAAAGCATTCTTCCCAACGTACAAAATTTCATTACGAGCATCTCAAGCTTTTGCAGCGGACTGGACGAGTGAACATCAGCCAGGGCAGCAGTAAGGAGTTAGCGAGGGAAGAAAATGAAACGTGCTACGGACACAAAATCCTAAAAGAGAAATTTCTCCCTTTCGCTGCTTCATTCCTACTTTTTTTTTTTTTTTTCCACTCTCGGGGCAAAAAAGTTCCAATCAGAAACCATATCATTACGGCGCTACCACACTCATCCTGGCTCTGGCGTTCTGAACATTCTGTCCCTTCGGAACAGAGGAACAAGCATGCATGCACACTTTCTTCTGCACTTGACATCGGTTTGAACATGTATTTTGAAGGCTGTTATCCATAAACGCTACTCTAACAAACCTTCGGCAGCGTTTCAAGCGAACGCGTTCATGCAGGACGTGACCAATCAGGATGCAGTCAATCACATCCAACACACCCTCAGAGGTGGATGTGAGAGAGAGAGAGAGAGAGAGAGAGAGAGAGAGAGAGAGAGAGGTGGATGTGAGAGAGAGAGAGAGGTGGATGTGAGAGAGAGAGAGAGAGGTGGGAGAGAGAGAGAGAGAGAGAGAGAGAGAGAGAGAGAAAGAGGTGGATGAG
>JAQQZR010000005.1:23569737-23585320 GCA_030068235.1 Notoglanidium macrostoma | reverse complement strand
TATATATACACACACACACATACATTCACACCCAGACACACACTTTGAAATCACACACACAGACTAATTTGAATCGAAGAAATAAAAAAAATGAACCATGATTATTATTAGGCTGAGTAATCTCGGTTTTGCTTAGTACCGTTTTCGACAGCAGAGGGCTAATTCTTTTTGATTAAAGAAATATTTAAGTTTATAGGCTATTATGTTTTACTCAAACCTTTACATCTCTTTACATAATAGCACCCGTCCTAGATGACCTGATCAAACCTCATAAAACAGAAGCATATAGGAATATAGGATATTTTTATAATATAGGAACTTTTGCTGTGTCTGTCACCTCTAGGCCATGACCTGTAAGGGCGCATGAAGACCCTGTTGTCCTTCAACCACTGGCAGTTGCAAAGCCCCTCGATGTAGCCAGTGATGGACGGCCCAGAAAGTCTTCCTGAACCATCAGGACGATCAACGACTGCTGGCGTGTGCCATCACCGATGCTGCCAGAGTCACCACTATCACTGTAGGATAGTTCCACCTTCAGGATTGGTCTCCCTTTCAAGCTTCCATCCAAGTCCATGTCCATGTACTAGTCAGTGCCGAGAAAAAAATCCAAGCGCCTATTTCAAGCATGTGCCCAGAAAACGTCAAGGGTTTTTCTAGCTTCAGCCGTTCTCTCCCTGTCTAAAAGCTGTGGTAAGTCATGAAGGACATGTTTAACTGCTTCCGAGTCCCAGGTCACTGACTGCAAATGTTTCGCATAGAAAGAAACAGCAAATCCAAATATTCTGCTGGTTATTTATTTCCCTGCTGTCTGGAAGTTTTAAAAATGAAGACATTTTCTTTGGCTTGTCTGTCCTTCCAGTCCAAAAAGAAAAGGCATATCCATATCGTTTAGTCGAGGGGAGCGTGCTCCCATGAGCACTCCCTTTCCACGTTCAAGTAGACATCTCCGTAAGAGCTTGTTCCTCCCGATGGCGTCATTGGCACCTGAGGGGTTACTGGATTCGCTTCGTTTTTTGTATTACTTTTTCTAGCGCTTTCATTCTCCCTTTCAAATCTTCAGTGCTCTGCGTGGTGTCCTGTTGACAAAAAACTTTCATAATGCATTTTGGTCATAATCCAGTGCCGACTGGGCGTTGGGAACCTAAATCTCGCCACTCTCCAAGAATTCCAGAAAAGATGAAAACAATGAATAAAGCAGTAATCTGGCAGTAACCTATTATTAAAGTTCCAGGGTGTGTGATGAGCTGACTGCCAGAACAGACACAGTTATTGAGAAATACTGATGATATGGCGTTTGCTGTTATGAAAATCTGTCTTTTCGTGAATCTGCTGCGTCTCTTTTTTCCCGGCCTACTGCGAACTTGCATACAGAAAGGAATCGCATGAATAGCATTTATCTTTATCCACGTGTACTGTCCAAGTTGCGACAACTGACTTAAAGTTGCCGACTCACCCTTCCCAGAATCCAGTGCACCGTTTTTGTTTCGAATGCACGCGGCCGCTACCTGCTAGCTCCTTGTGCAGTAAAACCTCAGCAGATTCACTTTCAGTGCTCGCGTTAAAACCCATCTCAAACTTTTTCTTCATTCACGTGTCACACATGGAAGCTTTGAACAAAATATATCTTTCCTTCCCGGCTGGAGGTCGGTCCGGGTCCAGTAACCATAAAAGGAATGGATCGGTCAAAAGAATTTGAAATGGAGATACAGCTTTAATTTCACGTTACAATTTAAGATCCGTCGCCGAATTGTTGTGGATTGTTTCGGGAATATCGGCTGAAAATGGCGACTCGACTTGATTTGGGCAGGGCATTCTGGGACGGGTGAGACGGCCATTTTAAGATCCACAGAGGGCTTGCGACTCCTGGCCTTAGATTTGTTCTGACAAACAAACTTCCACTCTCTGGAAAAATCGTGAAATCGTTGGAAAACAATCAGCTTCAGGGATTCGCTGCTCAATGAGTCACATCACACCATGCTGTCGTTAATTATTTTCCTAAAACGGTAGTTTTATTCCTTATTTCACTGTACATTGCGCAGCCCTATTGTGTTCTCGGCACATGGAATCGTTTAAAAAGGCTTACGTATGGTCTCTTTCAGAACAGTAACGCTAACAATACTATACAGAATTCCTACAAAACTCATATATGAGGAAACAAACATTCAAACGGAGCAAACACGATCGTGAAGAGGTTCAGTGAGACGAATACAAGTCATCACGTACCTGACCGGAATCATGAACCGGCCAAGAGAGGAAGTGGAAGCAGCCAATATCAAGACCCGGAAACTTCTTACAATGAAAAGGACTTCCCACCCACAATCCGACGTTCAGAGACAAGTGGAAGGAAGTGGGAGGGGCCTAGAAAGTGGCAAGACTATTGTCCTGAACGAGTGTATCCAAGAATTAGCACATAAAGATGAGCTGATATGAAAACGGCTCGAACAGACAAGTGATGTGGATTTATTGCGCGTTTATTTACTCACACACCTCTACCCTTTAACGAGCCAACCCTGACCCAAATCAGCAACGTCGATAGAGTACTTACGCAGATTTGCGTCTTTCAGCACGGACGCAACACCCTAGTTTACGTTAAAGGTCCACTATGTAGGATTTAGGTGGCTCTGTTAGCAGAAATGGAAGAGAATATTCATAAGTAGGTGTTTTTTTTTAGTACTACCGGTAACGACAAGGAGCGAGTCCACCTTTACAGAGTCACCGTGTTGCGCTGCTGCGGTAGCCCAGAGTAGACAAATCTCTAGAAAGTGTCTTTTACAAGTGGCAGCGTGAAGACGAAGTAGAAGAAAGGAAGAAGATAGAAGAGGAATCAGTGCTGGCTAACAAGTTCGAGAACCCAAATTTTGAAAAATGGAGGATCGTACTTATTATTTAGCACAGAAAAGACAAGGAAGTGTGCCTGTAAGTACGCTACGGGCACCTCACAGCCACCATACGCTCTAATACAGGCTTGGAAAGGGAGGGGTAAAGGGGAGGCATTCAGGTGGTAGCAATCGAATCAAATCATGCTGCATAGTGGACCTTTAGAACTACATGAATGGGTCCTGAAACCCGTTTAAATCAAGTTTACTATCAGCAACGAAATCACGGTTTGACTTCGTGTTTTTATATAATCGACATGTGTCGTCTTAAATCTGACTGGCCGCGTATTTCATTTTTTTCAGTGCCACAAATGCGTAAATATACAAATCAGGTCATTAAAACTCGGAGTGGAAATTGGAAAATTTATTCCAAGTACTCAGTTTGACCTGCTTTGCTGGGTCCGATTTCACTTACGGCAGTGGTAATCGGAGCCTCCGTACGGTGGATGAGTGCATCCACGTATGCGACTCCCAGAGGGCCGTATGCATGGCGGGACGGTAATGTACCTCTGTAGTCCGATGTGGTAGCCATGAGCAGAATCATCTGGAAATCCAGAGCAAGGCCATGCTTTTGTGTGGAGTTTTGGTAGGCTCTGGTCCTACTCCGTATCCTGTTTCCATAAGCGTTTGTGTGGAGCTCTGCCCTCGAGCGACACTGAACATGAGGTTGGCTAACTAAGGAAGTGGATTTATAAAAGCCAGGTTGGTGATGTTGATTCAGGTGCCTGGGCAACGTCCTCATTCCAACTCGCTCCTTTTAGGTTCTTGTTTCCCTTTCTTTCAGGAGTTAAAAAAACCCTATTTAATAATCACCACTCCTCTCCTCCAAAAATACCCAAGAACCCCAAGTAAGGTCACAGAAAACACAGCTAACAGAAGCCAAAAAAAAAAAATGTACGCACACCCTCCTCTCAACAGACTTGAGGCCTAGACGGACTCCATAAGCCACAGTCACGACACCCGTGACATCACCAAGAGGGCATTTTTCTCTGTTTGCTTTTATGGCAGGTCACCCATAGTTCTGACAGCAGATTAGACACGCGCCAAAGCTGAGGGTGAGAAGGAAGGGAAAAGAAAAAAAAAAAAAAAAAAGAGCGAGAGGGCGCCTGGGACAAAAAAGCTTGCCTTCGTCTTAAAAACATACACACAGACACCGAATCATTTCCTGTGGATAATCATAGCCCTTGAAGTGTATCTGGTGCTTATCAAGCTCCAAAGTATGTCTGCCAGTATCAGGAGGCATAAACCCATTCCTGTACTCGCAGCGCCAGCATTCGACTTTCGCTTTTCTATCCTTCTGAATATATCGCGGATAAGATTACGCAGTCGGAGGAGCTGCTAGAGATGGCGGAGATGAAATAAATAGATTTACGCGGGGTTTAGAAACTGCCCTTGCATAGTTTCGTCTCCCCTGAGGATTAGAGCTTCTGTGAGCGTCAGATATTTGGCATTTTTAGGACGCTGAACCTTCCCGATAGGCTGCTCTGCGCCGAGCTGGTTGCAAACTGTTCTCCAACAAGTTGCATTTTGACGGGGGGAAAACTTATACTGCGTGAAGTATAAAATATTCCAAGCTAAAACGGGGTCATAACATACAATAGAAGAGGAGCTGTAGGTAGTATTAAAGGGTTAAACCGCAGTACTGTTGGATCTTCAGTTCTGATTGGTCAGAAGGTGTTGATAGTAGCGCCACAACAACAACAACAACAACAACGTGTATACACTAACTCTAGATATATACGAGTGTAATTGTTGATACGGTGGACTTTGCGGTTAGCATTTTGGCTTGCGAAGCAGGGGAAACGTCATGAATATTCATGAGAAAAGTGCTTCCTGATTGGCTCATTATCTTTTAAAGGAACAGGCGCTGAAATCAGCCGTCCTGAACAGGGTTTACTGTAGACAGGATGAGACGGGTGCAGTGTTGCTTTATCCTTTTAAGCATATCAGAGACATGTCTTTAAGACCTCCGGGACCTGGGTCAACTTGGGGAAAAGGGATATAAGGTGTCACCTTTAAACTACATGCCATCAATCAATCAATCAATCAATCAAGGTTGTGATGCTATTACTTAAATTTGATTTCCTCATGGGTTTGAAAACGTCTGCACTCAAGGTGTTGACTGAAGAGACTAACCCTAATCAAAAATCCAGAAACTTTAGCCCTAAAACCATTTCATACAATGCTAAACCCTAAAAATGTGCACACAGCATCATGAGCTGTAACTGTGGTAACTGTCTAAAACGCTGAGGGGTCAGGAAGAAGGAGTCCTCCTTATACATCCCCCTGACCTTCTGAAATCGACCTTCTGACCACTCCAAATTGATGAGCTCTGCAACAGCGAGACGGCAAGGAAACCCGGTGACGTTGTGCTCTGGACTGGTCCTCAAGCTGCTTTCAAGTTTACTCACCGCTTTAGGGCATGACCTCCAGAGACTCGCACGGACCTGCAGTGCACATACTCTTCCTCTAGCGTCATTTCCCGATAGAAAGACAGAGGGATGGTGGGGGGGAGGAGGTATCTTTAAGCAAACTGGACCAGATCCTAAAAAATGCCAAAAATGCCCCGAGAAGACCGAGTCCAGCGCGGCATGGCTCGCTAACCCGTAACATTCCTGTGTTCTGAGCCCCACTTAAGAAAACACACACTACGGAGGGAGGCAGGAAAGGGGAGAGAGAGAGAGAACGAAACATTAAAGACATTAATAACAGGCAAGTTTCCACCCAGCTGACCCAGACATCCCTTTTAAGGGCAAACAGTTCAGATTCCTCTTCTCATTGGGTTCCAAAAATACCTCCGAACACACAGAGGAGGACGAAGTGGAGTGCTGACATCAGAAAGACCGACCCATCCAGAGGATTGAGGACAAGCAATGTGACAGGAATGACAACAAAAAAAAAACCCTGAGTAAATTGCTTCTCTCTCTCTCTTTCGCGCTCTCTCTCCGTGTCTTTGTTTTACATGCTCGTCCTGGCACTCGGCGGCGTGTTAAACATGTTTAAGAGTTTAACATTCTCTCAGTCTCGCTCCAGCTGTGGATGTACCCTCCCTACAGGGAACAAAACACCAACGCATACACACAAAGGATTCCCACCTATTTCTTTTCCCCCAACTTCACAGACTGACCTGATGGTGTTGGACAAAGAACGTTCGAAAACGGTTTTACTACTTTGAAACTTCACCTACTGGGATTTTCCACTTTCTCTGAAAAGAAGAAGAAGAAGGAGGGAAAAAAATAAATATGCATGGCTAATTTGAACTTCCCAGAAAATAATCCAGCCCAGTCCGGAGACCCGGAGACTGCAGTTGTTGTAGTGCATTTCTAATATGTGCCAAATTTTGTCGTGGTCGAGCTGTAATAGTTTCTGACTCTAGCTGTGGTTAGAAACGCTCTTCCTGGATTTCTACCTTCCTCCACAGTTGGGTTCCAGCTCGAATTCTTTTTCGAACGAGGGCCCTGATTATCTGGATTAGGGCTTAGAGAATTTGGGTTGGAAACCAACCGGACAGAAAGACAATCTCCAGGAGGATTGCTAATCACTGGTGTTGCATTCGTTCCAAAAATATGCGCCCACTGTTAGTGTAGCCTCCTCTGAAAACTACTGACTGTAATTAGAAACGGACTTTTAGACATAGTATTGGATACAGCTGCCTTCGGAAAAGCCATTCTGCAGCATGTGGAGGAAATGATTAGGCCCCAGTGTCCTAGTACCATCATGCTGTGTGTGTGTGTGTGTGTGTGTGTGTGTGTGTGAGAGAGAGATAAGGGAGAAACGGCTTGTAAACTCAAACCTGATGGAGTCCTCAAGCTGCTCTGATGCTCCGAGTATTTTTGCAAAGCGTTCACAGTTCACAGAAGGAGATAACGTCAACGAGGCTGTAATGCCCTGCACAACACGCTTTGCCTCTGGGAGTTCTGCCGTTGTTTGATGTGTGTTTATATCTTTGGAGGGGCCAAATGTCCTAGTAAGGACAGAAATATCTGACTTGTGAGGACTTGTGCGAACAATTGGCTGGTCCCGACAAGGAAAGCCTTTTTTTGCCTTCGTTTTTCCAATAAATAGAAAAATATATGTAAATTGTGACGATAACTGTGTGGGTGTGTCTCGTCAGGATGTTCAGGAAATGTCTCCACGTAAACCGTACGCCGGCTCAGATACTCCATGTCAAACACCATCGTGTCCTGCTTTAGGCATTAAAGAATTTCAACACTGTGACGGGAAACAGCCAGCAACCAATCAGGCGAGAGAAAGAGTACGAACGTGAAAGAGTAAACGAAACGGGAGATTAGTAGGGATTAGTGGGTTTTTTTTGTTTTGTTTTTTTTACTGCTGAACAGGTGAAAAAAACATTTTGCTGTTTAATTTGGCATCATCTGAATTATCCTTTTGGAATTTGCATCGTTAGCCAGCGATTTGGGGCTGTTTGTATGTTTTGTTTCTGTATTTCAGCTTAAAACTGCATTTTTTGTCTAGCAGAGAGGGCAAAATTCCAAAGTTACATTTTACAGATTTCATGTCACACACTGGGATAATGTTCCCCCCTCCACCCACACCCACACCCACACCCACAGTGCCAAAGTGCATGTCAGTGAGCAGAAAGTGAAATGTTGTCACATTCCTACACTCCTTTTTCACACCTGCAGGGCCAACATCTTCAGATGTCAAACACCAACATAAATGCTTCTCCTCTTACGCATACACCTTGGCTCTGATAAGAGATAAGCAAATTTGCAACGTGATGCGACATGTCGGCTCTTTTAGCGAAAATATGTTCCGAGTCGTTCAGCAAATGGACCGCCATGCCACAAACGGCATCGTTTTCCCAAGTTCTCATCTAAAAAAAAAATTTTATATTGGGAAAAAGTGCCATATTTTCCATCAATTATTGAACAAAGTGACATTTTAACATAGTCTAGATTCGTTACATGTAAACTAAAATGTGTCAAGCATCTTTGGATTTAAATTTTTGATTACTGCTCAAAAAATATCAATAAAAACATCTCAAATGATTACAATTTAATTTCCAGTCCGAGTTCATTACTATTCAAACAGAATAAATACCATGTATCTCTAGGTCTAGCTCAGTACACACAACCACAATCATGTGGAAGAATGCTGACTTGACAGCTGTCCAGACGATGATCATGGACACCCTCCAGAAGGAGGCCACAGAAGGTCATTGCTAAAAAGGCTGGCTGTTCACAGACTGCTATATCGAAGCATATTAATGGAAAGTTGACTGGAAGGGAAAAGTGTGGTAGGAGAAGGTGCACAAGTAACAGAATGATTGCAGCTTTGAGAGGATTGTCAAGAAACGTTGATTCGAGGACTTTGGAGAGCTTCACAAGGAGTGGGTCAATGCATCGAGAGATCAATGCATCGCATTTCTAATATGAAGCCACTCCTGAACCAGGGACGACGTCAGAATCGTCTTACCTGGGCTAAGGAGAAAACGAACTGGACTGTTGCTCAGTGGTCCAAAGTCCTCTTTTCAGATGAAAGTAAAGTTTGCATTTCATTTAGAAATCAAGCTCCTGGAGTCTGGAGGAAGAGTGGAGAGCCACAGAATCCAATGTGCTTGAGGTTCAGGGTGAAGTTTCCGCACTCTGTGATGATTTGGGGTGCCATGTCAGCTGCTGGTGTTGGTTCACTGTGTTTTATTAACTCCAAAGGCAATACAGCTGTCTACCAGAAGATCTTGGAGCACTTCATGCTTCCATCTGCTGAAAGGTTTACGGAGATGCCGATTTCCTTTTCCAGCAGGACTTAGGACCTGCCCAGTGCCAAAACTACTGCTAAATGGTTCACTGACCATGATATTACTGTCTTGGATTGGCCAGTCAACCCGCCTGGCCTGAACCCCATAGAGAATCTATGGAGTATTGTCAAGAGGAAGATGAGAAACACCCGACTCAAAAAATACAGACGAGCTGAAGGCTGCCATCAAAGCGACCTGGGCTTCACAGACACCTCAGCAGTGCCACAAGCTGACTGTCTCCATGCCACGCTGCATTGATGCAATAATTTGTCTAAAGATGCTCCCACCAAATACTGACTGTATAAATGAACATACTTTTCAGACGCAGGACGTTTCTGTACTGTAAAGCCTTTTTTGAGTGATCTTAGGGAACATGCTAATATGAGAGACTGGATCAGTCAACTTGCCCATTTGTGTGAAAATTGGTGGTTCTTGGATACATTTCCTGACAAAAATATACCTTCTACTAAATGCAAAGAGGTTTGTGAGACTGTGTGTGCAGGGGTGACTTGAACCCCCTTTCCACCTATGCAAACTAGGTGCTAGTTCTGGGCTGGTGCTAGGTCGGAGTTGGTTCAACTTATGAACCTTCTAAGAACCAGCTTGCTTTTCCACTAGCTAGAAAGCAAGTCATTACATCACTGTATACACCTGCATGCCTCTCAACTTTCCCCAACACCACCAGTGCCATGCACGACGACAACAATGGCGGACTCTATCGTCTCTTTACAAGTGGTGCTCCTGGCTTTGTGAGCCTACATTGGTTCTTTGGATTAGGCAGACTAGATGCTACACTAGCTCTGTTTTTGCTTTTTTAAAATTGGCAGTCACAAATTTTTAATTGGTCTTGTTGGTCATGACAATCCCGCCCCAGTATCTGACATAAGCGGTTCTTGTTCCTAGACCAGCAAAGTGTTCGTGTCATTCTCAAACCAGTTCTCCTGGCCCGAGAGCTGGTTCTTTCGCGGCAGTTTGAGATTAGGCACCAGCTTCAAACCGTCCCTTGAACTGCCTTAGTGGAAAAGGAGCACTGGTGGGTAAGTGGGTAGCTTTTCTGCCTCGCATCTCCATCATCTCTGATTCGA
The DNA here is from genome assembly GCA_030068235.1 of Notoglanidium macrostoma. Lineage (NCBI taxonomy): Eukaryota > Metazoa > Chordata > Actinopteri > Siluriformes > Auchenoglanididae > Notoglanidium > Notoglanidium macrostoma. The sequence goes on along the minus strand of JAQQZR010000005.1, from coordinate 23,575,598 downwards.
TCCTAAGCTTGGGTTATCGTCTGGGTTATAATGTTGGTTGCACATGTTCTCCCCATGTACATATGGGTTTCTTCTGGGTTCTCCGGTGTCCTTCTACCTTTGAAAATACACCGGTAGGTAGACTGTCTATGTTAAACTGATCCTAGGTGCGAATAAGTGCATGTATACGATCAGAGTCCTTTCAAGGGTGTATTCCTAATTTGCGCTCAACGTTCCTGGGATTGGCTCTGGATGCACAGTGAATGAATGGATGTTCCTATGTACTTGTATAATGAGGAAAATGGGGGCTAAAAACCAAAAAAACAACACAAACCCCAAAAAAATTATAAATACAGTGCTCATCACAGTACCAAGTAGCCACAAACTGTACAAGTGCCTTATACTCTCTATCTTTGTACAATTTCTTTTCATCTCTCATTCTGAAATTTGACTTATACCTCTCAGGACAAATAAACATACAAACACACAAATAAACATACAAACACACATCACAGCAAGTAGGTGACCTGCTGCTGTCTTTACAACCCTTATAAACAGAAACAGATACAGATGGTACAAGATATAACCAGAGATAATAAAACACCTACTTCACTTCCTTCTTTTTACAGGAAGACCTATAAGAAGTCACCAAACGACCGCACACAAACAGGTTTCTAGCAGCTAAGAGCCTAAGGGTGAAGTCGATATATATTAGCTATTTTCTCAAGAACTAAAGGAAGCTGACACAGCGTCACATGTCCGTCATACTCTTTCCATCTGCTTTCTTTCCCGGTAAGAGGGGTGTATATGTGGCGTGTTGTCCTGCTGATGTCAGTTTGGCCTGAGCGGGAGCTGCTGATGTGGAACGACGACTAATGACACGTGCGTGAGCGGTTTCCGTGAGCTTGCAGGAGCTTGTTCAGGTGTGTCCGCACTACAGCTGATGCAGAAACTCTTAGAACAGCTTAAAAACAGCTCGCACACATCTGTCCAACAGCCTACTCAGCTGTAATGTCGCCAATATATTCTCAAGCCATTTCAGACTGAGGACTGTTAATAATCCTCTAGTCAATTTAGCGGTAGAACTTGAAACAGATCAGTGAGTTAAGACCACGGTTGATTTAATAAATCCACGCAAGAGCAGTTTCAACCTGCGAGCAACGGGACGAGACTGAACACAGGTCAAGGTCAAAGCTCGCTCGGATGACCTTCGGATGCGGTCTGGGATGCATGTGGCCATGTTCTATTTGTAGTGTGAATGGCGGCACATCCAGACAGCATCAAAAGACAAACGACTAATTACCAGTGTTGCCACGTTTGTGGTTTTCATCCAGGATTAAAGTTACTGCCATGTTGTGTCTGATTCACAAGTTGCAATATTTCCCCAAACACGCTTTACAACCATGGTGAGCAGAAAAGCATCTCAGAATACACCCCACCACATTGAACCTTGAGGTGGATGGGTTACAACCACAAAAAAAAACAAGTCACCCATCTGAGCACCTGACAGCTTCGTGAAGAAATGCCATCTCATGGCTTGTGCTTCGTTTGAGTTTTGGTATCAGGTCAGGTTTGTGTTTTGGGAAGTGAAACTGGGTTGCTTTTATCTGATCTTCCGCCCTTCTAATCATGAAAAGCAATACCAAGGACGCGAAAACACATTCAAGGTGTGAACAGCTATCTCTTTCAAACCACTTAAGATGCATGTGAATAGCAAGTGCGAATCTCCAACCAACCAACCAACCCTCCCCAAACAACTCCCAAATACTGCCTGTAAAAACAAGTCGGCACCTTTGAAGAAATAAAAAAACAAACAAACAAACAAAAAAAAAAACCACCTTCTAGACGAAACAGCTGTAATCGGCTAAACTGGTTACTGTATGTAAAAACCGATTTGCATATTAACACAAGATTCAGTACTCAGATTTAAATCCGGCTAATCAGAGACACATCTAACATCTAATGTTAATGCTCGTCTTCGAATACGTTGTTGTTTCCATGGTAACAGCTAAGCGGCAAACTGCTAAAGTGCAAGAAGAATCAAACACTTTCGGACATGCAGCGATTTGAAAATAATCGACTTTGGGATGGTAACGGTAACTCTTCCCTGTTGGCCTATACCAATAATCATTTTTTTCCCCTAATAATAGGGTTTTTTTTCCTAATAACAGCAGGCCCGAAATGTTTCATTCCTTACTTAATGACCTGCTGCAAACAAGACGATACAGAACAGAAATTAAAGATAGTATTAACACACATATGTAGATTTTTGCCTTTTCATTTGCGTTAGAATTGAAAGTCTTTTCAAATGTTAGCGTGAACGAAAATACTAAAATAATAGTGTGTCCCAAAACGACCGACTGCCTGTGTATGCAGAGGTTAGCTTCTTTTAAAGGACACCGGGATCAGACGGAGGACTTCATTAGCAAGCACTCCCAGGTGGAATTCCATTCCTCGGCGCTGATCCGATATCCTTACCAGTGAAATGCAATAGCGTCCCACCGACAGACGCATAAAAATACACAACACCTCACACAGTAAGACAAGTCTGGACCGGCAGGTATGATACACTGTGTGGAGGGAGAAGAAAAAAAAAAAAAAAAAGGCACCTCGGATTAAACTAGCTTTTTTCCAGTTGAATCCCCATAGCAACCATTTGTTCATCCACGGATCAGCTCCTGATTCTGGATTACCTTAAACATTTAGCCAGGGACTCCGGACAGCAGCACACTGAAAACCGACGCCGTGTGGAAAAGTAATCAGTACTCAGAAACAGGCGCAGAGGGAGAACACGCAGCGCTGATACGAACCGGTTACCTGGAGGAAAAACAAGGAACAGAAACACAAACCTTGTAGTCGTCGTCATCCCACATGCATACTCTCACTTGTGCGCACACATCCTGTTCAAGCACACAAAGGTCGCCGCCGCTAGCCGTAGAACCGACAGCAATCATTGTTCAGGTGGTGAAATTTGACCTCAGAGTGAGATTATGACAGTAGCAGTGTTGACGCAGATGGATGATAAGAGACAAAGACGGCGAACAGACAGACGGACACTAACCACATAAAAGCGGTGATCAGAACAGTTGCAGACACGTCTGATCCGGCTGCGCAGAGCTACCTGAACGAACACCCTCTTAAATACACAGTAACAGTCGAGGCCAAGTACATGCTCGAACTGGTTTTCTAATTAATGTTTAATGCTTATAGGACAGTTTGAATCAGAACGGACAGATCAGTGCCAAATCATGCATGAGGTTACTGCAGAGAATCAAACAGAGAGAAGCCTGCTGTACTAATCACACTGACTGGTCAGAACTGGCGTTGATTCATTTTCTATAACAGCAACCTAGACAGTAGGTCCTGCTTCAAGGCGAATTCCAGGTTTCTATAGTATGGTAAATTATGCACAAATTCCCAATCTAGTGATACGTAGATGGCATAGAGAGCTCTGTAACCTTCAGATGTAAAGCTTTTCCTTTTCGTTTCGCACCATGGGAAGGAGGAGTTCTCACGTTGCATTTCTTTTGGTTTATATTTTATATTCTGCAAGACAAATCGACCGTTACGCCTTTTTTTTTTTTACAGCTGCCATAATGCAAGCGATAAGGGGAGCCAGCGCATTCTATGGACATTCTACAAGATCAATGCAACTATAAACTAATAAAAAGTACGACGTGTTGTCCTTAAACAAATAGAGTACTAACATCATTCGTATATGGCTGTGGCGTACGCACACTGAAACACTCGGAGGCAAAATGATCTTTGGGGCAGTAGCAGGAACTCTGCTTCGCGCCACGTCAGGCCGCATGCCGATTTTTCATTTTTTTTTTAAATCTATGAGAATTTGCGATTTGCAGAGTGAAAGCTAAAAAAAAACTGTACGTTTAAGAAAAGAAAAGAAAAAAACCTGGTCATTGCTAAGAAGTCGAACAGTAGACTACAGGTTCCAGGAAACATGTCTATATGTTTGTCAGCCAGACGCATTGCATGCAAACGGCCTAGTGTGGATAAGTGTATGTACTTTTCCACTAGTTCAGTCAGCTAGGTCCAGCGTGTATCTTCAACATGCATGCACATGCACCGGAGCTGCTAACTTTAGAGTCTAACTGGAAAACCATCAGTTGTTCAACCTTCATGTCTGGAACAGGTCAAGGCAGGTCTCCTGCTTGCTTTCTTTTCTTTTCTTTTCTTTCCTCCCTCCCTCGCTTGCTCGCTCCCTGTTTTATGAGTCCCAGCTGGCTGATTAGCCTGATGTAGCGGTGTTTGAAGCTACTGCTGCAGCTTAAGGACTGCTCGCTTCCCCAGAACCTGACATCACCTAGGTCTTCCTCTTGGAATTCTAAACAGCAACCCTTTGGCAATAAACTGTCCAAAAATAAAACTAAAAAACACACATTTTCTGGGTTAGAATTTGATGAAGGACAGTGCCGGAGTTATGCCCGATTTAACCGGGGTCAGATCCTTGTTCAGGTAGCCTATCACTATGGAAACAAAACAGAATCTTGTTTCCTTTCCTAATGGGATTTGGAATAATGGTTTCTATTAAATATTTCTCCCTCATCTAATCCAATTGGTTTTAATGCCATCCAGGGGTTCAAGCATTCAGTTACAGATCCATGGTATATTTAGGAACACACAAAATTCTGTAGTAGTCATACATACTGTATGCCACACATTTCACAGCCCTATAATCTTCCGCTTTATAACCGTCCTCGTTCGTTGTCATCATTACAGATGTAACGGCATAATGTGAATCAACAAAAAAGGTTGAAATAGCTAGCATGTCCTCCATGATAAGCAGCAACCTAGAGTAATGTACGTTTTTGACATCCTATTCAGTGCCCTGGTGTGGCGTCTGGAACACAGCCAGCAACATGAGGTTGACAAGCAAACGTTAAAAATATTATCCGTTTTTTTTTTTTTTCCCTCCAAATATTCATTTCTACACACAGTAGGAACTTTCTTAAGAAAGGGTTTAATAATCAAATAGAATGGCACTGGTGTCCTTTGTAAAAACTATAAAATACCTCCGTACAACCAGCATCTGCTTTGCAAAGAAAACATACATTTTTTAATTATCCTTGCCATTAAGTTATTCATAAGGTGTTCCATTTGACACTTCAATCTTTTTTTCCCCGGCCACTTCTTTCGGCCGAAAACCAAACGTTTCCGGGCATTTTCAGTAGAAAACCATCAGCGCCATCCCTAATAAATGTAGTTAACTGATGTATACTTTCCTAATGTTAGCTAATGCAAACAGACAGCGATACATATCAGTTCACAAGAAGCTCCTACACAAAACGTGTCAAGATTGCATACCCTCGGTAGCCAGCTTTGTAACCATGTTCAGCTCGTGTACCTAGGTCGTGGTAGGAGTAACTTGGCAGGAGAAAGAATGACAAAATGAGGGATCATGTCATCGGTGACAGATGAACACTTATGTTGCATGTAGCCTAGAGCAGTACATATTTCCTCCAGGTTCTGAGTCCCAGACACCTCAACACAAAGGCCGATTTGAATTTACACTGCAGCCGTGTCCCCTACACCGTAGCCTGATGTGCACCTCAGCAGAAATGGAACTACACATTGAGACAACGCAAACCAACGACTGTGATTGGTCCGCTTGGTAGCATCGCAATTCCTCTTACGCTTTTCTGAGACTTCTATTCTATGAAAATCGGAACGCTACTATAATGATATGGTGTTAATGTACACCACCAGTCAAAAGTTTGGACGCACCTTCTGATTAAATTTTTTTCTTTATTTTTACTACTTTATGATGGACTGTTGTTTCTCTTCACGTAGTTGAGCGGTTGTTGACATAAAAGGTTATTAATGGAATTTCTTTCCTTCTTAATGCATTTGAGAGCAACAGTAAA
>JAQQZR010000005.1:23544630-23568795 GCA_030068235.1 Notoglanidium macrostoma | reverse complement strand
ACTTTTTTGTTTACCACATAATTCAGTATATGCCATACGTGTTGCTTCCTAGTTTTGATGTATTCAGTAATGTTTTACAACGTAGAAAGCAAAAAAAATAAAGAAAAACCTATGAAAGAGAGTAGGTGTGTCCAAACTTTTGACTGGTAGTGTACGTGTATAAAATCATGAGGCTCTACAGTGGCTGTAGATCATTAGAACGGTCAGTTTAATCCTGCGGATTTAAAGACTATGGCTTTGTTTTAGTGCCTTATTTCTAAGCGTGTAGTGGGACATTTACGCTTCAAGCCGCTCATTCTACTGAATACAGATAAGTTAAAACCCTTCATAAATGCTTTTAGCGAGAATTCACTTGGTTTATAATTAATCACGAGGTTTCTTTTCCTCGCAGTAAATTGTTTCAGAACAACATTTTGTCCGTGTTTCTGTTCATTACACCTACAGTGAAACACAGCGCTCACATCCTGCTCTTCTTCTATGTGTAAACGCAATAAATTCTGGCGTGTTTCATGCGACAGCACCTCCTGGAGGTCATGCACACCTCCTAAATACTTCACCCTGCGCGGGTGTCGATGGCGTAGATTCTACACCGAAGTATAAATCGGCCTGGAGTGTCTTCTAGGAAATCCTCATCAGCGTACACACAGACACACACCCACTTTACTATCCTTGTGAAGACCTCCCATTAGCATAGTTATTAATGCAGGCTTGTGGGGACTAACAAAATGTCCCCACAAAGAACTCATTTTCCTATCCCTGTCGTCCCCACAAAGACAACCGTGATATAAACACATGCCTCGCTATTCCTTTCGAGGATCTTCCGTTGGAATAATTATTAATGCAGCCTTGTGAGGACCAGCCAAATGTCCTCACAAACAGTCGCAGATAGTTATATCTTTGGGGTCTCCATCATGATAACCAAGATATAAACATATCCAAATTCAGTACACACACCTGCTTGCCTAAACATCCTTGTAAGGACCTTTCATGGGCATGATTGTTATCATAGCCTTGTGAGGACCAGCCACAGAAAATGGCAAATACTCATATCCTTGTGGATGGCATATCCTTGACCCCACCAAGATAACCAAAAGATAGCCTAAACATGTCAACACTCGTCTCCCTGTCTTTATGAGGACTTTCCATTGGGATAAATATTACTACAGCATTGTGTGGACCCGCCTAATGTCCCCACAAAAACTGTTTGCCGCTGGATAAGACTGTAAAGCCGCTTTTGTGACGTATCCCCTGAATGAGTACAGTCAGGTGGGCGGCTCCATTTCAGCAGTCCCTCTCAGGCCGGTGTGTTTATTCTGGTCACTCAATAAACCGAACAAGCCGCCGTGTTTCACTATAAAACCCCTGTCTGTTTCAAACACACATCGAAATTAAGGTTAGACCTGCGATTTCAGGAGATCAAGAGCCTTTATTAACTGCTTAAGTCCTCGCAAAACGAATCACTTCTACTTGTCTTGCACTGTAATTTCCATTTAGCAGAGGCGCGCGCCAGGCCTCTGCCAACTCCACACACATTCTCTCTCTCACGCGCGCGCGCGCGCTTTCTCTCTCTCACACACACACACTGCGACAAAAAAAAAAAGAGCTGCTGAAACTAAAATCTCAGCTCTGTAAGACTTCAGTGACTTGCTCAGAGGGAGACCCGGCGCTCTTACAATGTTCCTGTGTGACAATGTTACAGCTCAGCAAAACGGATCTGGCGCAGGAAAATCATATCACAACACAAAAGTTGGCGAACTGCAGCCCAAGTCCTTCAAATCATTGTTCTGGATGATGGGGGAATTTAAAAAGGCTTAAAAACAGACTACAGTGTCAGTAGAACTGCCCAAGGTTGCTGACGTAGGATTTACATGGGAGCGCAGGAAGTACACACATCAGCCCGAAACCTCTACACACAAGCATTTAGACCGAAATCCGGTTCAAACGTGGTGCGAGATTGTGTATTTAAAGCACAAACAAACAAAAACAAGCAAGCGCGCGGACCGGCACGTTTCGTTTTCGTCCAGGCTTCCATCCAGCAGCAGAAAGGCGGAGGAGAAACTAAACTTGCCGCAGTAGTGGAGCGGAGAACCGGGGGAAAGGTTTGTTTCAGACACCAGGATCACCGCGCAAATAAGTGTTGGGGAAACACGACCGCTTTTTACTCACCTCAGCACGTGGACGATGATATTATTCCCATAAAAAAAAGCTCGCGGATGAAAGTGAGGTAGCTCCGCGGCGAACAGCTCCAGAATGCTGGACGGACTGACACGCGCTCGCGCTCGCTCTCGCTCTCGCTCTCTCTCCCCTGCTCGCGCCCCGCTGCGGGATCAGACCCGGCACATTCCTCACAGCGCTAGACAATGAGAAAGAAAAGGTGGGCTCTTCAGCTCGAAAAAAGGCCCACCCCTAACCGCGTTACACCGCCGAAAAACAAACGCCCTTCCCCGGCTAAAACAGGCCCGCCTCCGCCATGGAGAGAGGCAGGAAAGCCGGACCAACCTCTAACAGCGGCTGTTCGATTCTTCAGCCGCGGAATCGACTCCGGTTCCGAGTCTAGTTGTTGGGAGTCGAACTTAAAAGCAGATTTAATACAATTATTTGCCACGTTAATTGTCAAATAATTCAATTAATTTTTTTTTAATATGCTCGTTTTATCGTGACTCCTTCCTTTTTCTTATAAATTAAGCAATGTTGTACAAAAATGAGTGACAAACTGCAATTTTAGTCAGCAACGAAATTTGTAGCGCGACCGCTAGCTAATCCGGCTAATAAGGGATAACCTGAACACGACCATCAGAATGTTTTGCAATAGCGACATTTTTTCATTGTAAAACAGTCAGGTAGTTTATAGGCAAATATGGCCTATATGTGCCATTTTCCTTTGCTTTGCAATGTCAATTAGCATTTGCTACTGGTTGTCAAACCACTAATACATAGCATGTGTTTCATAGCGAGAGCTAAAGCTCATACTTTATCGGTTGTGTTCAGTGTGAGCCGAACAAAATGACTCTGAATCTTTGAAATCGATTCCCATTTCCCTATGCCCAGACTGAAAGAATCGACTCTTCTAACTTTTAGTTTAGTAGGGTGCAGATCCTTTAAATCTTGCTGAGTCATGATTGGCTAAAGAAATGAGTTGTAGTAGAAAGTACTACTTGCATGTAGTAGGCCAGAGTAATAGGCTTTAAAAAAGGCTTTTTAACATCCTTTTGGGGTAAATTGAACATGACCACATTTGTAACTGGTCTGCCTATGCACATTTGGTTGTTTTTATTCATTCATGTTCAGTGCCCACTTTATCTCCATCAGGGTTCCAATGGATGCAGAGTCTATCCTAGGAACACCTAAAGTGAGATGGGAATACACCCCGGATAACGCACTAGTCCACCACAGGGCTCCAACTGGCTGCCCTGGAGCAGTGAGGCAGCAGTGCTACCTGTTGCTCCACCATGCAGCCCTATCTGTTCTTAGTTTCGCCTTAAACTCTTTCTACAAGAGACAGTTTATATTTTATTCCTATTTTTTTTTCAGTTTAAAAAGTTTAGTTTTATACTTGCTTTGTTTTTTTATGATTGTTTCTATGACATTAAACTCTTATCAGATAAAACAGAAACATTTTTATATGTCTAGTAATCATTGATCAGAGCTAAACATTTAGAAAAGGCCATAAGGGTATATTGTCTAACGGGTGAAATGGATGGTTGTATGGGTGACAGGTTTAGTGTCAGTTGTAGCAAAATTTGTACATGCCTCTATAAGGAAAGGCAAAAGTAAATTTAAACAAAAGGATTAAAGTAATCCACATAAGGAAAATTAATATCTTGTGTGTACAGAGTTTTCCTATTTTTTTTTATTTTTTATTTTTGTCAGAAGAGCTGTGAGTGGTGCATGCATGTCTGAACGGGGATTCATCACTGAGAGACAAATCAGTCGCTATTTAAAATGTTGACTTGGAAAAACTGTTGTTTTCAGAAAGTAAACACAATGTAAAAACTGTTATAGTCATCCCATTCCTTAAATGCGGATTATAGTTAAATAAGTAAGAAAACTCATCCGGGCTTGGTGATATTGGACAATAATCAACAACAGGATGATGTGTTGCTTTCCAATGTGAATTGGAGTTACTGCTACAACCCCAAAATTGATTGTTTTCCAATGACATCACTTCATGAAATGTTTAAAAAACACAACTTGTCATGTTACGGAGAAACCGCAAAGCGCTCTGGAAGACGTCTCTGTGTCGGAAAACTTGAAGTTACAGCTTTGCCTCTGAGTGATTTAAAGCGTTGACACTGGAGACTCCTTCCAAAATGACTAAATAAATATCTCTGCACAGAAAACTTCACCATATCAAAAATTTCTTTAAACCCACGTACATACGTACATATCCTGGTGTAAGTAGTTACCATAGAGATGATAACCTATTAGAACTAGTGTATTAATATAAATCTGTGATTAGCCTTGGAGCCAGAAATACTGTTGGAGTGAGAGAGTTAGCCAACACTTTTTGAGCACTCAGCATTGAGAATTTAACAGTGCTGTGGTGTAAATTTTTATATTACCTTCCACTTACTTGTGAAATTTTATGTGGTCGTATGTTTTAGCAGGAACATTACAGGATACTCGTATGGTTTTAGGCAGGGATAGCACTATGACACTTTAAATCATTTTATTGCTCTTTTGTTAGCACATTTTATGAGCCTATGGACGCTTTTGTCACCACATCCAGAAAACACCAGTTGAAACTTTAGCTGTAATGCTCATTTAATTTGGTTTGACCTTCTGGAGGAACAAAGTTCTATGTAGAACCCTATAACAGATGGTTTCCCATTGTGTCAAAGTGGAACCCTTTTAAAAACCTAGAACCTTTACCTATCCAAAGAACCCTTTTTATAAAGAAGTTACGGTCTTCATTGGAAAAGCTCCATGACTGCAGCAGATGGGTAAAACTCGGTGCGCTTATAAATATACGGTGCACAAACGTTTATATCGTTCATGAAAGCACACTCCTCAATTTTCTGTCTGAAAAAAGAAAATAAGGCATTTATTCATGGATGCAACAATTTGTAGTTGTGGGCAGAGGAGCGGAGGCCAAGTTCCATTCTTAGTTCTAACTCTTCTCTATGCCGACTCTCTATGATTTCAGACTGTGCTCGATGCAGTTGAGCTGCTATGATTTTAGACTGTAAACCAAACTGACTTCTATCCACCGGTTTTTGTGTAAAGTTTACTCATGACTGGAGTTTTTCAAATGAATGAAGACATCAACATGTCTGTGCTCCACTGGATTAAATGATCTTCGTGAGTCCTTTTTTGAACGGTCACATAATTGTCATGCAGTCGGATCAATTTGGAACAATGTTTTCAGAAATTTGTTTAAGATCTGCCAAACATCTGGTTGGAAATGTACAGAGTCATCATGCTCTGAAGCTGTTCACTTCTACTGCAATGTGTTCTTATTTAAAAAAAAAAAAAAAAAAATCCTTAAGGCTTGTTTGGTTAGTTAAAGGGATATCCTGAAGGGATTCTACATGAAACCCCATGTCAGAAGGGAAACCCAATGTTTTAGGATTCTACATGATTCCCTCAGAGATAATGAATAATCTTTATAACTGCTAGATTGAACCTTCTCCTAAAAATCTATGTGCACTCTTATACCCCTTTCTACCAAACAGGGAATGGGTTCCGTTCTGGTTCACGCACCAAATTTTGAACCATTTGGAGCATTTTGAATCAATTTTTTTGAAAAGTTGGTTCCCAGCTGGAACCAAATTTTTGTTTGTTTTTCCAGTGATGACATCAGTGGGCATGTCATTAGTTTGGAGAGGAAGCAGAGCACAGCAATGGAGGATGCATCAGAAAGGGATAAATCACAAATATCTGCAAACGCAGAACTTAAGCTTGCAGGTAATCGGTGCGATCTGAACGGTTTATGCATCGTGCATCGTGCAACACTCTCCATTGATGATGCGTCTTTGATTACAAGATTTCCATTCAGAATTGGTGGAAATGCAGGCTGGTTTGATAGAAGAAGCCATGGCCTAAAGGTTAGAGAAGTGGGCTTTGGAATGAAAGGTCACTGGTTTGATTCCCTTGAACCCCTTGACTGGCAGCGTGTGGGGAGTGAATGAACAGTACTTTCCCTACCCACTTTGGAAAGCTAAAGCACCCAACCCCCCAACTGTTCCCTGGGTGTTACAGCAAGTGGCTGCCCAAGTGTGTTCACTGCTTGGATTGGTTAAACACAGAGGAAGAATTTCCACTTGGGGATTAATACAGTATCCCAAATCCAAAATAGCTGGCATCAAGCTGAACGGGACCCATTCCCTGGTGTAAAAGGGGTATTATTGATTTATAATCAATAATATATTGTACAAAAGCAACACCTTTGGGTATTATTGCTATACTTATGTATTATTCTGGTGTATTTATAATTTACTTAAATACAATTGAAATTAAAAACTTGATTACAATTCCATTCCCAAGAAAAAAAAAAACTTACATTTTTAATTTGTAATCATGTACTTACATTACTTACAATTACAAATCATGAAGGTCTTTTCTTCTCTTATCCATACACTATAGACCAATCAAATGAGCTCAGTTAAGCATCCAATCATTTCTGTATTGCATCCAGTCGAGTTCAGCAGTGGAGAGGAAACTATCAAGGATCCCATCCCAGTTTGCTGTGAGATTCTCGTGATGTGCAGTGTAGTTAAAGCTATTGTTATGCCCGTGTGTTTGATGGATAAAAACAAGACAGCATTGTGGCACTTGAGGATGAGTGCCCTGGCCTTACCTCAGTAAAATGTTTAAATATGCTGGATTAAGCAAATAACTTCCCTGGTTAGACTAACATTCACTATATTCGCTATAGATGATGTAGATTAGGCATGTAGACAGTAAGTCAAATTCTAACTAATGGTAAATATTGGTTATTTACTCAATTGTTTTTTACTTTTGTTGAATTCATTATCATTTGTCATTTATATGACTAGCAAACATACAGAGAGAATGGTTCAGTCAAAACGGAGCAGTTGCTTTTAATAATACTATAATTTCTAGATAGGTCATAAAAGTTAAATTGCTTTTCACATGAAAACATGACAATACTTCATGTCATCACTTGCTATTTACTCTGTACCATTTGAGTGCGTTTAAAAGGAGCAAGTTTTACTTTCACTTGTGTGCATTTGTGGCTGGATACTTCCATTTTTAGTTAAGTAGGATTTTGGCACATTATGTATTCTTTCATTAAAGTTTAAATACTTTTCCACTCCTAACTACTGTTAATGTACTCCAATGTCGCACTAGCAGTTACCACTTCCTGTTTACTTAAGCAATGCGACCAGGATGACTCAACTATGACAATTTAGCTAGATTCCATACCGCTGAAGTCATATGGAAAGCTACAGGAAAAGCAAACTCATCTGGAAGACCATAATAGGGAAGTTCATTAGAACATGCCTGTTCTTAACCTTCTTATTATCATTATATGAAACATTCATGTGATGAAATGGAGAGATGGGAGTATTTTCACTATGTCCACATGGTTGTCACAGCAAATGGTCCATGTCTACTACAGTATGTATACTTCATATATTTAGTACAAACTGATTGTTTTGCATAAGCGCATGTAAATTTACACACTACTGAATTCATTCAGAACCAAGTTCAATAGTATGTAAAAGTATATACACCTCAGCTAGGGCATGGTCTGAATTCAAAACTATAAACACCTATTTAAAGACACACATATACAGTTGAGGTCAGATGTTTATTTTCAGTCATCATGGTCATGAAGGTCATAGCAATATTGGGCTTTCGGTGATTTCTTTGAACTGTTCTTTTTCTGTGGCAGAATGATTGCACAACATACATCTTTAATAGAAAAAAAATAACAAACATTTCGATTTTCTGAAATCATCACAGGGTCATAATTATACACACAGGGTTCAAAATATACATACAGCACACCTAATATTTGGTTATATGTCCCTTAACAAGTTTCACCTTGACCAGATGCTTTTGGTAGCCATCGACAAGCTTCTGGCAGAATTCTGGCTGGATATTTTACCACTTGTCTAAGTAGAATTGGTGGAGTTCAAGTAAATATTTGTTTTTCTGGGCACAGACCCGGCTTTTAAGCACAGTCCACATATTTCCGATAGGGTTGAGGCGAGGACTTGTTTTAGCTTCAATCTTATGCCTGCTTTATTCATTCCACCACCAGCTTTGATGTGTGTTTTGGATCACTGTCCTGTTGGAACACCCAGTTGTGTCCAAGTTTCATCTGTCTAGCTGACGGTTTGAGATTATACTGAAGACTTCTGAGGTTCTTCATTATGCCATGCACTTTGTGCAATGCACCAGTTCCACTGGCAGCAAAACAGCCCCAGGGCATGAAGCTACCACCCCGATGCTTAACAGTTGGTACAGTGTTCCTCTTTACCTCTGCTCATTGTGGCCAAACAACTCAATCTTTGTCTCATCTGACCATGAAACTCTCCTCCAGAAGGCTTCGTCTCTGTCCACGTGGTCAGCTGCAAACTTTAGTCAAGCTTGAAGGTGTGGATTTGAGAGCAGGGGCATCTTTCTTGGAAGGCAGCATCTTCGTTCATGGTGATGTAAAACTCGCTTGATTGTAGACGTGGTTTAGCAGATTCCAGTTCATGGAAGTTCAGTTCCTGGGCCCTGGTGGTTCCTGGATTATTCCTGATTTCCTCTCAGCTGAGGGTGACCGTTTGGTTCTTCTTCCAGACCTTGGCAAAGTTGCTACACCTTGCACCAAATGATTACAATCATCGAAAGCCCGATATTACCATGACATTAATCTCCATGATGACTGTATGTAAAATAATGACCTCAACGGAAAGGTCCAGAATGGTTGTTTGTCTCTGTGTTAGCTCTTCAATAGATTGGCGACCTGCCCAGGGTGTACCCTGCCTGACTTTTTGTCTGAAGTCAGCTGGGAATTGGCTGCAACTTCTGTGCAACCCTGATGGAGAAATAGTAAAGTTAATGGATGGATAGATGGATCGGTTCTACTTCTGCATTCACTTTTACATCAATGTAGAACAATGATCAACACTGATCTGAAAAAGCTGACATGTTCTCATTGTTTTATTTCTTTCCTGTTAGTAGAAAAAAGCCTGTGAGGATGTTTAGCTCTCCTTTTCCCACACATGTTGGCCTCTTCCAAAGTGCTTTGGTCGATAAAAGGCCACGTTCCCTGCAGAGGCAGAACACCGTTACCGTACATGCATGAACATGACCAGCGGCAGATGGAGATTATATAAAATACCCACGCACTACAGAGGAGGTAGGAATAATACATCAGCAAGAGCACAGTGCTCATAAGTAAACCTGCAGAACATTCAAATGTAGCAGTTCTCATCACACATATCCATATATATGCTCGGAAATAAATCTTACCTAGAAAGTTTGTTGCTTTTGTGGATTACGGACCCAACCAACTACTGATCGGCAAACAATCATTCAGTTTCATAAATAATTCATGATATTCATTAACAGCAGCATTGCCCCAGTGTATGAGTGAACACTGTGACCCTGACCAGTATTATTATAATAATAAATAAACATTGCAATAATTATAATGACTGAAAATAATAGTAATAATTACTTGTCTTTTGATTTGGTGTCATGCAGCGGAGGAGGAATGAAACTTGTATCATGTGGATTTATCTCATAACCATCTACATAAAAAAAGAGGCATGTTGAAGCATATCCAGGATGCTCCACTATTGAGCTACTGTATAAAGTCAGGAATAAAACATGACAAGACGTGTGGTTATAGGGAAAATAATCAACGCCAGCATCCTGTGATGCTTAGTTGTTTATTTCCTGGAGTGTCCTATTCTTTGATGTTTTTTATATCTTAAATCCAGTTTTAATAAACAATGTCTGTGAAAGTTAGTTCTTGCTATACTTATATGTTATAAATAGTCGAAGTACCAGTCCTTCTTTTTTTGGAAGGAGTCTCCAGTGTTCGTGTTTTGTAACACTCGGAGGTAAAGCTGTAACTTGATGTTTTCCAGCATGAGAAAGTCATGGCAAATTCTTGTAGTATTAGAGGATTAAAACACTTCAGGATGTGGCCTAATCAGCAGTAACTTCACTTTGCATCATACCACCCTATTGATGGTGTTTTTTAATGCAAGTTAGACTGAGATTCTAGGATTATTTATTAGCAGTGTTTGTCTGAGTGTTGATTTAGGTTTATTTAGTCTAAGGACTCGAAGTTCTTACTTCTCCGGGTGCAGTCCTGAATAAGAGAGAAAGAGAAGAGTGCGTTCACCAGGCGATGTTTTAGCTCCCCGTGGAATGTGACTCCAACTTCGCACTATCCCATAAGCCCGTTGGGTTGCGGCCAACATTCCCTAAAACGCACCTGGGTGAAATCACACCATCGCTTTTTTTTCCCTGGCTCTATTTACAGCACTTCTAGGGATTGAGAAGCGGTCCAGGATTAGCAGTGCTTTTTTAGAGCATGCATTAAATACGAGCAAATTCTATGGCACATCCAGGTCACCATGAGAAATCTAATTCCAAAGACATGCATCCTGGAGACATTTAGAGCACCACACCACACAGGCTGTATAATAATATAGCAACACATGCGTACACATAAACGCCATCCTGACGTTGTACGTCTCTGTGTATAGAGATGAATCTCAGCTGCTTTGGAGAGCAAAAGGTACAACAGCTTCCAAAGACCTTGTTTTATTGTTTGCATCGTTTTCATAGCCGCATGGAAAGAGCAGTCTCGGTAATAAACTGAAGGAATCTACTTTTATAACATCGCTTTGCTTTCATCCAGAGAACATTTAGCACCTGGTAACACAATATCGTTAACCTTAATCCAGGATTTTAGCTGTGGTGATTTGAGCAGTACGCACGTCTGCGTGTACGCATGTGTGTGGCTGTGGCTTTGTTCAGTTGTTGTCGCCACATGCATATTAAAACAAGGGTCGTTCGGAGCGATGTGGCTCAAGCTAATCACACAGAAATTTTCTTTCATGACTCGTGCTCAGTTTAACACTAAAACCAATCTCTAGTTGTGGGATAGTGAAAATAGCAAATAATAAAAAAGACCCTTTAAAAATGGTGATTTAAATTATTATTAGATTAGTGTACCAAACAACACTGTACACTATTTGTGTACCTGATCATCACACCAATATGTGGGTGTTTCCCAAACTGTTTCCACAAAAGGAAGACTATAATTGTATAGAAAGTTTCCCTTCACTGGAACTAAGAGGCCCAAACTTGGACCCATGGAACCATAAACTTTTAACCATACAGTGTATATGTCACATTAAAAGTACAGCTTCACAGTTAACTTGTTCTAATTTGTTTATGGAAGGAATAAAAGACAACATGGTATTTTCCTACAACAATTACATTTTGGATGTAATCTAAAGCATCATACTTTTTTTTTTATTATCCACTTACAGTTACTTATCATACCGTAGAACATCCGTCAGACACGTTAGTTCTATTATCACTTTCATTATAACAACTACTCAGTCATTCCCGTACCAGCCTCTAATTTGTCCTCTTACAGTTTGTTCTATCTACTGTAGCTGTAGAGTTACCATAGAAATGATAACATATTAGAATGAGAGCGTTGATATAAACACCCCCTTCGATTAACAGTCAGCACTTTTGTCAAAGTCATGCTGTTACAGATAATCAATCAACACCTTCTGATTAAACAGATCTGACGATTCAACAGAGTCTGGTCTAATCTTCAGCTATCTAGTTTCGGTGAGTCTGTAGACTCGGCATCCTGTTCTTGGCTGAGAAGAATAGAACCTGATATGGTCTTCTGCTGTTGTAGCTCATCTGCCTCAAACGTCAGCATGCTGTGTGTCCTGAGATGCTTTTCTGCACATCGTGGTTGTAAAGACTGGCTATTTGGCTGATGGTAGCCTTCCTGGCAGCTTGAAGCAGTCTGCTCATTCTTTCCTGCCCACTTTTTTCCCGCTATTCTGCTGTTTGAGGTGAACAGGAAACTGAACCACTTGACCTGTAACTACATGCATTTCTCTGATGCTACATTAATGGATGATTGGTTAATTACATGAATATGCAGGTGTACACACATTTCTATTAAAGTGACCAGTGAGTGTATATTATATTGGAAAGTGAGCTTCTCAGTGGTATTTTCCCAGTTTAAATAACCAAATAAGTAACCAGTACTATCACAGGACAGCAGGATGACCAAGATCTGTCTTATGGTTAATGCATCTTATAGCTTTTGATTGATGTGATTTCATCATATTACAAAAGAAGCATGAATTCAGCAACTCAGAGGCAAAAACACAAATCTGGGCTTACGTCGCCTCCATGTGTTCACTAATATATATGACACTTTCCGACTATAAGTGTCTCTGCTCATAGTTTGACTTTTGATTACAGTGATTATCTACACTGCTAATATTACTACTACTATTAATACTAACATTAATACTACTACTACTAATAATAAAAGCTCTTACCTCTCTTAAATTTGGTCTAGTTGTAGCTGTCACTCTATGGAAATAATCCAAAGAGAGACACTATGGATCAGTATATGAGTCTTAAGAAGATCTTGGTAAGTTGTAAGTGTCTTTAGTGTACTTCTAATATGTTTTCTATCACACAAGTGCTTGTGCTCACAGATATTGGGAACATGACAGGAACTGGAGGGCTAAAACTTCCTGTAGACATGTCATGCTTTACAAATTAGAATTTTCTTTTAATCTTGAAGATTTAACAGACAGTTTAGTATTTTTGTTGTTCTTTTCATTTTCCACAATTGACCAGGTTTTTCATTATGATAAAAAGCAACCCAACAACAACACCATTTACAATAGCTACAGTATTGTGAGTACTGCGAAAGGAACAAAATGATAGATAAGAATGGATGCTTCCAAACAACTTTTTCATTATTCGTAAGATTACTTGTCATGGTTATGTAGTCTTTTGAATTAACTTGGGTCTCAGATTGCGCTCACATGACCAAACTGGAAAAAGTGGTTGCTGACCATGGACAATAAAGTCTTTAATAAACATTTATCTCAAGCTGATTCTGATATATGTCCAAGATAAACACTAAGACGAGCAACCTACGCATATCTGTTCTTGGAATGTTCTTAATACTTGTTTGTACTTCTTTGGAAAAATGCTTATGTAACTAGACATGCCCAAACAAAGCTCTTGGTTTCCAGAAACTGTAATACAGAGTAAGGACTTGCATAATTCTAAGGGGCTTAGAGTTTCAATTTCATAAAACATTTAGGAGTTGATAGAAAAAATAATTGTAAAGAAATAGTTCTGCTTTTATAATAATAGTTTTCCTTATTCATCTGTAATTTTGTCTATAAATGCCAGTCTTGACTAACACCTTAGCTTTTTATAGTCATTAAAGGAAAGTCTAAGCCATTTGATCATATTGAGAAAGACTTACAGTAAATCATCCTTATAGTGGGTGTAGTGATGAATCAGCAAAATAAGATCCAGGATGCAGACTGATTTATGGTTGCCAAAGCAAGCAAATTAGTAACAATTAACAAAAACTTGACATGCACTGATCAAGCATGACTTTAAAACCACTGACAGGTGACGTCAATAAAATTGATTAGCTCGTTACGATGGCAGCGTGGGATATATTAGGCAGTACGTGAGCGGTCAGTTTTTGATGATGATGTGCTGGAACCAGGAAAAATGTACAAGCGTAAGGATCTGAGCAAAAGATGGCTAGATGACTGGTCAGAGCATCTCTAAAACGCTCTTGTCTTGTGAGGTTTTTCTGGTATGCACTAGTTAGTACCTACAAAAAAGTGGTCCAAGGAATGACAACCGGTGAACAGGTGCCCAAGGCTCAATGATGCGTGTAGGGAGCGAAGGCTAGTCCGTCTGGTCTGATCCCACAGAAGAGCTACTGTAGCGCAAATTGCTGGAAAAGTTAATGCTGGTTATGACGGAAAGGCGTCGAACACACAGTGCATCACAGTTTGCTGCATGTGGGACCGCATAGCTGCAGACCAGTCAAAGTACCCATGCTGGCCCCTGTCCACCACCGAAAGCCCCTACAATGGGCACGTGAGCATCAGAACTGGACCATGGAACAGCCGGGTAGCATATGCGTCACTTGCCAGGGGAAGAGATGGCACCAGGCGGAGGCAACGCGACGCTCTGGGTAATGTTCTGCTGGAAAACCTTGGGTCCTGGCATTCACGTGGATGATACATTGACACGTACCACCTACCTACGTTGTTGCAGACCAAGTACACCCCTTCATGTCAACGGGATTCCCTAATGGCAGTAGTCTCTTTCAGCAGGATTATGCATCTTGACACACTGCAAAAATTGTCCAGGAATGGTTTGAGAAAGAGTTCAAAGTGTTGACCTCCAAATTCCCCAGATCTCGATCCCATTGAACATCTCTGGGATGTGATGGGCAAACAAGTCTGATCCATGGAGGCCACACCTCGTAACTTACAGTGCTTAAAGGATCTGCTGCTAAAAACCAAAACAATATTAGACAGGTGGTTTTAATGTTACGGCTGATTAGTGTATCACTCAAGAAAAACATTTAAATATGACGCTGCATGGCGACATCTAACGACTGTTTTGAGCAGGCATTAGGTACTTTCCCCTGAAAAGAGTGCAACAATGAATGAACAGTGCAGACGTGAAGGGAAGTGACAAGTGGAGTCATGTGACCAGAACAGAAGGAGATAGAGCTGATCGTAAGAGGTTGTATGAGGAGGAGGAGTGGCAGCAAGGCTGCATTGTGAAATCTACATGTGAAATAAAAGTTGCTCCATTTCCACATGTCCCACATAGAAGCCACTGTTAACATATGACACTGGTCAGCTTCAGGAACTATCAGATAGGCAGAGAACATACTGGAGGTATACGTATAGTACATCTGGGGTTGACTATTAAAACCTAGTAACAAACAGTCGCTGCGCAAAAGCGTTCTCTTGGAAGAAGAACCTGCAAGTATATACAACAGGAACCATTTTATTTGTTAATTAATTAATTAATTTTAAAGAGAACCTTTAGAGTGAGTGCAATTTTCTCAGCTCTCCATAGCAGGTCAGTGGCAAGATTCAATTAAGGTGAGCCATACAACACCACACACAGACACACACACACACACACACACATACACACACACACACACAGACACACACACACACACACACATACACACATACAGTACCAGTAAAAAATTTGGACACTCATTCATAGGCTTTGGCTTTATTTTGAGTTTTTACTGCATTGTAGAACAATAATGATGACATCAAAACTATGATATAGCATATATGGAATTACATGGTAAACAGAAAAGGTGCTTAAAAAACAATATATGTTTCATATTTAAGATTCTACAAAGAATTCTTGTTCTTGAAAAATTCTTGCTATTGCTTTGCACACTACTCGCATTATCTTAACCATCTTCATGATGTAGTCACCTGGAAGGCTTTCCTATTAATGTGCCTTGTCAAAGCTTAATTCGTTTCTTAATGTTCTTCTTAATGTTTCTGAGACTATCAAACAGTAAAATGTCAAATACAAATACAGTAAATAGCTCTATTCGACGAGTCCGTGAAGTGTAAGAAAAGTTGAATTTGAAGGTAGAAGTTAGAAGTGCTTAACTTTTACTGCATTCACTAAGTTTCCAGGGAAACAGGACGATCCAGACAAATGTCCTTCATCAGCTGTGCAAGCAAAGTGCTTCTAAGTCTGTAGGAGTTTGATAAACCAGTGAATATTTCGAATTGACAAAATAATCAGCAAATGTCCTCTGATCAGGCTCCAAGAGAAGACTGGATGAACCTTTGTAACATAAGAATGAAAGATTACTCATTTCCAGTGGCGAGACACTTCATCAGCAACATTAATGGCGTCTCAGTTGACACCACTAGGTATTGTTATGGAAAATCCCTGGAGGAACATTTTTTGTGTAGATATGCCTGATAATGATCTGAATTAGCCAGGGGTGTGTTGTGTAATATGTGAATTACCCTGACATGTGCCACAATAAATACTGTGTTCTGGAATATTTCATTATGACTCAACATGGACCGGAAGCTTCCACATCAGATTCTCACATTTCCTTACTACCATAAGCTATAAATAACCGTAAACTGGTGAGCACATGATCCAACTGGTTTTTCATTTGAGACAGAAAAAAAATGACATGGTATGTTACGTCATTATAATTTCTAAAATGAAAATCACATGAATATGCAATGCCGATATATATATATAATTATTATTATCTAATAATAGATAACAGTAGGTATATATATGTATATGTACAGTATATATATGTATATATATATATATATATATATATATATATATGTGTGTGTATATATGTGTGTGTACTGTTATCTATTATTATTAAGTGGAAGTATTGTTGAGGCACAAGTTGCTTGTATGTATTTTTGATTTGGAAAATTTTGGACACAAGCATAAGAACATTCTTCATTTGCCCGCACTAGGAGAACGCTTAAGGTTTCTAATGTAGATCCTTGCTTCGTAGTGTTACCTTATGAGATGACATGTCCAAGGGCAGTCCTAGTGTCAGAGTTTAGTTTACAATTCACTTGAATGAAAAATCCATCGCATTTTGCATAAAGAGATTTACGCCACAGCTGGATTGCAGCAGTGAAAAAAAATGCTGTCAGCTGAGGTGTGGAGGTCTCTGGTGGCTCAGGGAGTTGAGTCATTTTGGGAAGTGCCCAGAGGCATGATGCGTTCGTCACGTACTGCACAATCCACCCTTTTACAACTTCTCAAGTTTATAGTATAAAGTATAAACTAAACAGACATTTAACTGGTTTCCCCGAATTTTAGCCTTGTAAATGTGGTTAATACACTACAAGTATTGCTCTGCATGTACAACAAGGAAGATTGACATTGCCATGTCTAAGGAAGAGATGGAGAAGAGACAAAATGAATTATATTTTATATGACTTTATAGGCAAGTAGTTAGAAAAAGCAAAATTACTGGCACACATTCATAAAAATGATGAATACAACTAATGGTGTTGGTGTACAAACTTATGTTTATGATATTAATACCCCAGGGAAACTCAGGACAGTCTCAGAGTAATGAAAAATGTGTAAATGTGCAATTTTTTTTGTTTGAATTTATTTTAAATAGTCTTGAGAGTCACGTTTAATTAGTCTTGAGAACAACGAATGATTCTGAGAGAAAATGCTGTTCATTAAAATAATACAGATTTTTTGCCAGTCATTCTGTAGAAGTGGCTGAACCACTGTGTTTCTGGTTTGCTTTGATCTTCAGCTCTTTTGTTCATGTTCTTCAAATGTTTCAATGGTTTTCCCACGATTCTGCAGTTTCCTCCCTCCTCTCAAAATATGTGTGTGTTCACCATGGCTTGTGCTGGACTGGTGTTCAGTCAGGATGTAATTAAGGGTGTTCTCGGCTCCACGTTCACTGTGACCTAGGAAAACTCAAATTCTTTACAGTCTCAGGAATTTAAACCTAGAACTCTTAAGGGTTCTTCTGCTTGTTGCATTTAGTGAACCTCTAAAGATTTTGTGTAGAACCCTACAACAGTGTTTCTCCATCAGCGAGTTTTCAACATAGAAACCAAGAAACAAGAACGCAGTTAAGAACTTTGAGTACTAAAGAAGTGTTTAAGAACTTTTTTTCCATCCAAAAGTGTGATAGCTGGTCTTTGGCATGGGAGCAGAAATATAAAGAATCTTCTCTGGAAGGAACTGACTGCATTTGAGAATTCACCGTCTGTCTTGATTGTTGCCAGAATGGCAGAGTGATAAACCAAAAAAAAAAAACCAAGAGAGAGATTTATTTGTCTTTGTCATGACTTCTTTACATAGTTTATGATCACATGCTAAATGAAATGTCTTTTTCAGATGCTTTCAACAGATTCTCCTGTGACTGCGAACTTCAGCTCCGAGAACCATCAAGCCTACAGATTCCTGGACTCAGAATTCCGCTACTCGCTCTTCCCGGCTTTCTATGGCGTGGTGTTTGTAGTTGGGTTTGCAGCCAATGCATATGTCCTCTATGTCCTGCATCACATGCGAAAGTCCAGGGCCATGAATGAGATTCGCATCTACATGACCAACCTGACTGTGGCGGACCTGCTTTTTGTCTGTGTGCTTCCTTTCTGGATTGTCTATTATATTAATCGTGGCCACTGGGGTCTCTCGGATGCCATGTGCCACATTAGTGGCTCAATGTTCTTCATCAACACCTATTGCTCTGTCCTCTTCCTTGCCGTCATCAGTATCAATCGCTACTGGGCTGTGACTCAACCACTGGAGGCTGCTTCCTCCAATTGCTGGAAACGTGGCACCATTATCTCAGTGATTATCTGGGTCATTACGCTAGCAGCGGCAGCCTGTCAACTTGCTAAGCCTGGCATCCAGGAAGACAAGCATGCGAACACAAGCATCTCACGATGCTATGAGGGCTATCATAACAATGATTCCGAATCCAAACGCTCTGTTGTTGTTATCCACTTCATCATCATTGGCTTGTTCTTCGCAGTCTTCCTCCTTGTGGTGTTGTGCAATGTGCTTATCGCTTGCGCCCTCCTATCACAGCCCATTAGTCAGCCACGACCCAGTACAGGAAGACGACCTCATGGTACCAAACGTCGCGCCTTGAGGATGCTGTGCGCGGTTGTAGGTGTGTTTGTAGTTTGTTTCGTTCCTCATCACGTGGTCCAGGGACCCTGGGTTCTGGCCGTTCTGCAGATGACCGACTGGAGTATGGAAACCCATCAGTATCTGAACGACGCCCACCAAATCACGCTGCTCCTCATGGGGCTGAACTGCGTCCTGGACCCAATTGTATACTGCTTTTCCACCCGGAAGTTCCGCATGTACATCAAGGGTCACCTGGAAAAAGTGAAGCAAGGGAAAACCTGCTCTAACCAAACCAGCACCACGGGTTTGTCTGTGAAAGTCAGGAAGCAGAGTGAAGAACTGAGTGTCTTTGCACAGAAGGAGTAAGACCTCAAACACATTTCACAGCAAGCTGATTTTTTTTTTTTTTTTTACAGTTCGGGACACTTAGGAAAGACTTGGCATTTTCAGACGAGGTGTAAAAATGAGCCTTAATCTGGGGTAGAAGGAATTTCACATTTGGGTCCAAGTTTAAACTAAAAACATCAACTCAGTATTTTAAAAATCTTGGAGACTGTTGAAAATTTCATGTTCATTTTAAAGACTTCGGATGAAGTTTTACTTGAACTAAGTGGCCAGTGGCTAATTTCATAATTATGTGGGCACTGTCCAAAAGAAATAGACCTGGAATTGGCTTTTGAAACCATATTTCAGCTTGTAAACTATCACTAGTTATTGCGACTTGTTCTAGACTTCCCCTTTTTCTCTGAATTTCACAGTGGTGTTTTCTTGGCCAAGTGTTTGTGTTCCTCAGAAAACAGGAAGAACGTGATCTTGTGTTCAACTACTGGTTTGCATCCCATCACCAGTGCTAATGTTTGCCATGTTTGTATTTTCGCCGCTTTTTCTCAGCTTAATTAATTCAACAGCAAATTTTAAAGAGCTTCATCCATTAATCAGATAGATTTACAGCAGCGAAAGCAGTAAGTTGTGGACATAGTTGTACAGGATAGTTGGGGATTGGGAATCACCATGGGATTGTGCATGTGTGTGGGTTTGTCACAGGATATATACACGATGCTTGTGTCTCGAGTTATGGAAAGTGGAACACCACTGAGCTGTTTGTAATATTCATGCACTTTGGTTATGAACTACTGGATATCATGCCTTAAATCCTGAACATGCTTGATAAAAAGTACAGACTTGTGTTTTAATTTTTGATGTAAATCCAAACGGAAATCAATTTCTATACTGTTATTATCAATGTATTATATTAAGTTTTATATTTAATTTTGTGGTTTATTTTATTTGCAGTGTGCAGGTTTTTTGTTGCATCTTTTTCTTAATAAAGTCTCGACGGCTGATTTGGCTGATTTGTTCTTCCTTCGAATGGGATGTTTTCAGCAATGGGTAAACCATGGCTATGATGATAATCGCTCCTGGCTTGCGTACGAGTTATAAAGAAGCGTTTCAAAACATGTTACTTCTTCAATTTTTTTAGATCTTTTTGTTGCGGAAATTTAAACATAAAAGTCAAGCACGGACAAATGGCAGAATTTTGGACAATAATGTGATTCATTTGATAAAATTATGGGTTTATAGGCTCTTCTTGGCTGAGTTTTGCATGTCCACTAAAGAAGGCCTTGGAGATTACATTAAAAAAAAAACCCAGACAAACAAAAAACCTTATTAAAATGATTTATTTAAAATCTTTTCCTAATAAGTCTATTTGTTTTTTCCTGATTTTTGTGTATACATAGTACATTTATGCTTTTTGGTTATAGTCCAAAAAAATAGAAAATGAAAAAACAGAAGGAAAATGGTTGCACATGTTTAAAAAAAAAAAAGGAAGGAAATGTTAACATCTTTTAAAAACGAAGGAATATGTTCATGCTGTACCACTCTCAACTTAAACCATGATCTTTGTGCTGCATGACGCATATAGTGGGGAAAAAAGCATAAAACACACTGTAGCAATAATTCACTTGTGTAAAAGTGCAAAGTACTTAGATAAGAGGAAATAAGTCATCGAGTTAAAAAAAGGACTGAATCAATTTATCAACTGGGTCAACAGAATATAAAAAAAAAACGTAACATCAGAATTATCAACATTATATAAAGAAAGGTAACCGGCTAGCTAACTTTGCCAAAAGCTGCCAGGGTTTCAGTAGCTTGCTGGTTTTTTTTGTTTGTTTGTTTGTTTTTTAACCTAGCTAGCTCATGTGACTGGCTATATAGTTATCTATCTAGCAAAAGATGTCGCTTACACATCCTGCTGGGTGTTAAGTATATTTTGTATACTTTTATATATTTGTGGCACTTTGATATATTTAGCACAACAGACGATCACTACTGAACCCAGTATACAGTAAAAGTTTTAAACATCTGGCTAGCTATCCTCTCGTGCTCAACTAGCTAATATTCTTTGTGAATAAATTCATTATTATTATTATTATTATTATTATTATTATTATTTAATTTTTTATTATTATTATCAAGAATAAATGTAGTGAAGTTGAATGTTTTATTTAAAACTCAGTAAAAGTACTAGGATTTAATTAAAACTACAGTGATCCATGTACAGTTCAAGTACTGTACTAAGAGTTCATGTTTTTCTTTACTTTCCTCTCTGCCAAATTGTATGTGTAGCATATTGAATTAAAATTGAAACGATGTCAATGATGATGTCAGATTTAGTTCTATTATTAGAATATAATAGAAGGAAGATCATAGATAGTTTATCATAATACTTTATATTATAATAGTATAAATTACAATTAAAAGGAATGCTGGGCTCATGTTGCGGTCTCCTGTGTCCACGTGGGGTTTTTCTGGGTTCTTCAGTTTCCTTCCACCACCCAAGAACATGTTGGTATGTGGGTTGGCTAGTTCAGAATATTAATGAATATACAATTACTACTGTATATAATTCTTTTTTTTTTTAATGGTGAGAAAAGTGCCATCGTCCTGTTCACTCTTAGGGATATACTGTACTGTACCGTACTGTACTATAATAGAAACTTGATTTATATAACACTTTTCATACATAAAATGCAACCCAATATACAAAGCAAATGACATAACACAGATAACGTATAAACACAGCTCAGTGAAAGGACCGACTAATGACTTAGCCTGTAACTGCTAATAATAACTAGGTCTCTTTTTTCAGAAATGGAGTAATAATAGAATACTTTTGGGAATTAGGGAATATTCGTCCGTTCCAATTCATGATGTAAATCGAAGAATTCATGGTGTAAATATATAATACACAGAGAAATGTTTTTTAAAAAATGAAAAAAGAAAAATCCAATTACCTGTAAAAAGTAAGTGCTCTTGGGAATGCATGAATATGCAGAAAACATCGAAAGGTCGAATCCATCACCATGAGAGCTTAAAATATTATTCTAATACGTCTGAGCTTCTCTTGGAAAAAACTCAAAGGAAAGGAGTTCAGCTGGGATTGCTTTAGTGGGGGTGTATTTACTTGTCAATAGCAGGAAAAAAATCATTCGTTTTTATTTTTAGAGATAGCACCGATCCGATATCCAGTATTGCTTTCAGGACGATATCAGCAAAAAGGGGTGTTTTGGATATCAGAGAAACATATTGTATATCGGATTCCTGTTACAAATGGCAAATATTGGAAATGGATTTTTGGAAGTAATGTACTTTTGGAACTTGAAATGTTTACATATTGTCCTTACTCCATGCACAGCACTCTGTCAGAGAAATCTCTGCCACGCTCGCAATGCGCTCTTCATCTCCGTCGCGGGAGTGCGCACTTCCGCATATTCACGGAGAGAACACAGACTACAGCTCCCATGAGCACCTGCTCCTAGCATTCAGGATAATCAGAGGGAGGCAGGTGCCTCTCATTCATGGACTGATCGCACTGTGTTTAAAAGGACTGCTTTTGCGCTTCGTATTTGCGAAGCATTAGACTAGCCACAGTGTTGCTTCTGCCGAGCGGTATAGTTACCCGTGTTTGCTTACTGTTATTGGACTCTGCTTGTGGTTTTGACTTTGTGGTTTTGGCCTATTCTCTGATAACCTGTTTGCCGATCGCTCTACCCATTTCTGGATTTTATCCATTTACATAGCCATTACAGATTACACCGAGGAGCTATCCCTGCGAGCTAACCCGGGTAAATACAGCGATGAGGCCCGCTCCAGGGGCAAAAATGAGGCAACTGCTCCAGAGCCCCCTCCAGTGGCTAAGAATGAGGCAACTGTTTCCGAGCTCCCTCTAATGGTCAAAAAAGAGGCTTTCGCTCTTAAGCTCCCTCTAAAGGCCAGAGAAGAGGCTTTCGCTCCGAAGCCCCCTCATATGTCCGAAAAGGAGGTTACCACGCCCAAGACCACTCCAGAGTCCAAGTCTAGGTCAGAGTTCAAGTCCAAGTCCAAGTCTACATCAGAGTCCAAGTCCAAGTCCACGCCAGAGTTTAAAATGGTGCCGGGGGCAACACCTTTGCCAGAGCCTGTGACAAATACTCCGTCTGAACCCAAGTATGGAACGCCACAAAGGCCAGAAGCTACCAAAGTTACAGCCGCTCTCCCTGAGCCCACTCCTGTTCCAGCCAATGTCGCTCACAAGGAGACTGTTCACTTCATGGCCACAGAGACTGCTCACATCAAGGAGACTCTCCCAGTACTCTTCACAGAGCCTGTTCCGGTACTCGTCACTGTTCCAGTACTCCTCACAGAGCCTGTTCAAGTACAAGTCACAGTTCCAGTACACGTTCACAGAGCTTGTTCTAGTTCAAGCACAAGTCAGAGAGCCTGTCCTTCTTTCAGTTGCAGAGCCTGTTCCAGTGAGAGCTCAAGTAGCAAAGCCAGTTCCTGTCACAGACGTCGCTCAAGTCACAGAGCCAGTATCCGCCGAGGTCACAGAGACTGTTTCCGCGCAAATCTCAGCACCTGTTCCCACGCTCACAGAGCCAGCGCAAGTTCCTGTCCCAGCTCAAGTCACAGCGCAAGTTCCTGTCGCAGCTCAAGTCACAGCACAAGTTCCTTTTGTCATGCTCTCCGAGCCCGCTCAACTCTCAGCGCGTCTCTCCGAGCCCGCTCAAGTCTCAGCGCGCCGTGAAATCTTGGCCACGCGTGCAGAAGTGCGCACTTCCGCATATTCACGGAGAGAACACGGACTACAGCTCCCATGAGCCCCTGCTCCTAGCATTCAAGCCAATCAGAGGGAGACAGGTGCCTCTCATTCATGAACTGATCGCACTGTGTATAAAAGGACTGCTTTTGCGCTTCGTATTTGCAAAGCATTAGACTAGCCACAGTGTTGCTTCTGCCGAGCGGTATAGTTACCCGTGTTTGGACTCTGCTTGTGGTTTTGACTTTGTGGTTTTGGCCTATTCTCTGATAACCTGTTTGCCGATCGCTCGACCCATTTCCGGATTTGGATTACTCTTCTGCCTAACGATTTTGTACCTCTCTCTGTGTGTGTGTGTGTGTGTGTGTGTGTGTGTGTGTGTGTGTGTGTGTGTGTGTGTGTGTGTGTGTGTG
>JAQQZR010000005.1:23530010-23544530 GCA_030068235.1 Notoglanidium macrostoma | reverse complement strand
TGTGTGTGTGTGTGTGTGTGTGTGTGTGTGTGTGTGTGTGTGTGTGTGTGTGTGTGTGTGTGTGTGTGTGTGTCTACTTTCTTGGTTTAAGTTTTGCTGTTTATTTGCCTTCATAAGCATGAGTGTGTGTGTGTGTGGGTGTGTGTGTGTGTGTGTGTGTGTCAGTGTATTTGATGCAGTGTGTGTCCACTGGCCTTCCCTCTGAGTCAGTACTATTTAATAGAGCTCTAAATGAGATCATTAAGGATGTACAGTGGCTGATGGTGTGTGAGATGGTGAGCCAGAGCTCTGAGATTAGAAAGCCTTGAACAAGCATGTGCTAAGCTTTAAAACTTCTCCAACATTTCCATTTCAAAGATTAAGAATGTTCGGAGTTAGAAAAAGACTCTCTGAACTCAGTGCAGATTTGAAAAACAATGCCAAGTACACGATATATTTACAGAACTTAAATCTATTGTAACTGGAACAGGAGAACAGAGGAGGAATGCGTTGTATTAGTTAAGTTATGAATTAGTTATAATATTATTATTAAAATTAACACAAAAAAACATGCGTACGATGTTGCGCTTGCTCCATTTTTTACGCTTAACTCTAGGGTTTTTGGCACCCATCAAAAGAATTGGTGAAAATCATTCTATAAAATAAACCCTAAATACTATGATTCCAATCTCAATGCAAAAAACCGGAGAAACTATCCTTTTTTTTTTTTTTTTTTAATTATTATTTTCCTATTCCTATTACTCATTCATTATATATCTTAATTTTTGCTTGTTTTTGTGAAGGGTGCCAATAATTCTGGAATCTAACATTATAAATCTAGTATTCCTCTCCTCAAGGAATGCACCATTGACTAACGGTAGCACCATGTTTCATAACACAGTATCATCTGGATTAGAATTTGTCCTATAACTCTGCATAGATTTTATGTGTAACTTTTACCTGGATTATGTGCCTATTTTCATATCACAGTCTGGAGTTATTCTGCTTCTGATGTCACAGCATCACGTTACATCTCCCAGAGCACAACTCGGCATACAACACGCAACGCAGCACACATGGCCTCTGTCACGTTCCCTGTCACCGTCCTACTAACCAAGCACACCTGGACTCAATCAGGAGTCACACCATAAATACACACACAACCCCACAGTTTATTGTGAAATATACACTCTGTGTCCTTATTACCAGTCATTACCGAGCCTTTGCATATCGCGATTCTGCTTTTTGATCCTGGTTGTGTTTTTTTTCTAGCTGGGCCTTGTTTATGTTGTGTGCGAATCGCCTGACCATCGCCTGTTTCCTGTTGCCTCATGATCTGTTTTGAAGTTTTCTAAATAAAACTGTTTACAGCTGCACTTGTGTCCATCCCTTTCGCTTGGCAAATGAATGGCACATCATGCATGTTAACAGTTTATTGCTAGAATGCATGGTGTGGAATGTCCACAAGACAAATGATCAATAACAAGGAGAAATATTCATTCTTTAGCAGCATCTGCTCTCTCTCTCTCTCTCTCTCTCTCTCTCTCTCTCTCTCTCTCTCTCAAAAAGTGCAGGTTGTAATTTTACAGTACTGACACCTGAGAATGTTAAATAACACATTTAAAACAAAAAAAATCTGTTTATTAGTCTTAGATTATGTGGGCCACCTGCCATACAAGTCTCTTTGTATAAGCTGTTACTATAGACAATAACATATTAGAATGAGCACATTCAAATAAACCAATCATTTGTGTTATGACAAATGCACACCGTCTGTCCAATCCGATTTGAGAATTCAACCACACTGTAATATAAGAGTATTTGCATACTCCCTGTGCTTTCAGAAGGCAGGCTTTGATTCTTTTTTTGCTTTTCTCCTCAAACATGTCATTTGATTTTGTCAAAGTCCAGATCTTTAACAGGTTCTGACTCACTGGCCAGCAGTGACAGCATGTTGAATCTTTCTTGGCCCATTTTAGTTCAGAGTTTGTTTTTAATCCAAGACATTAGAGGAGACGAATGTTCTACGGCTCGTCATTCCTTTTTAAGCTTTCTTTTCACTGAGTGTGTGCTTCCAACTATCCAAATGTTTTTCATATGCTTATCTAGCTCTGGTTAAAAACACTTAGGACACTGATCACTCATTGGTTACCATTCATACCCATCCATACACTAATAACATTTCCAAATTTATTTTCAGTTTCTGTGACTTTACATTCACTGGCTCATGTGTACAGCTTAATTAATCACTTCCTCATAGTGACCAGTGCCCTGGGAAGTGTGTGCAGTAGACCCAGTTGGTTATCCATCCCTGAGTATGATCAATCATGTAATAGTCACATGGCAAAAAATGACTTATTTAGGCTAAAATGTAAAAATTGCTGTGCTGTAATTCCTACAGGTTTCACCAGATGTGGATGTAAGCTACATACATTAGCGTTTAATGTTTGCAATTTAACAACAAATGTCATATTCAATCCAGCCAAATTGTACTGATGTGTGATGTGTAAAAGGTAGATTAAGCAATGCTTGTG
This sequence comes from Notoglanidium macrostoma, assembly GCA_030068235.1. NCBI lineage: Eukaryota > Metazoa > Chordata > Actinopteri > Siluriformes > Auchenoglanididae > Notoglanidium > Notoglanidium macrostoma. Next base: position 23,542,017 of record JAQQZR010000005.1, on the reverse strand, counting down.
TTATCCTATGAAAGTAATCGCTGCTTTCATAATGATGAGCAGGGAGATTCTGTCTCCTCAGCTCCCAGTGGGCTTATTACCAAACAAACACACACACACACACACACACACACACACACACACACACAGCAGCTCATCTGTGGGGAAATCTCATCTGGGAGAACAAGAGATTATGCCAACCATTTGTATCATTTAAACCTTAAGACACACTATTAGGAGAAGAGATGGAGGAAATTCTCTTACGCACAAACTAAACAAGGCTTGTGTTTACTGTTACCTCAGTGACATTGGAATATCTCTACCCTATGGGGTTAAGAGCATGGTGAGGGGTTGCACACATCGAGATTCGGACCTCAGACGTACATAACTAAGTGCTATTCAGTAATTACATGAGAGCTGTGCACGGTGGAAAGGTTTGTCTAAAACAGAGGCTCGATCAGTTATGCGTGATTCTGACCTTGAGCCAATTAAGTCTATTTTTCTTGTGCAATATTGTTTCAAGCGAGTACCAGTACCAGTATCAGTATCAGTTCAGCATCACTGAAAGTTTGATGCCGGAATGCCATTTTTATATCATCTCATACTTTTAAGTTACATCATATTTCACTTGTAAGCAAAGAAAATAATACTGTCTATTTATTCAGTCCATATTTTCTATCCCTCAAATTGTTTTTGAAATTACGTAGCTATGTAGCCTGTGCTATCCTTTAGTGGTATAGATGCCTGCCTATTGCACAAATATTGCTTTCGTATAAAGATAATAGCAACAATTCGAACAATGTCATCTTTTAAAGTGATAAACAGTATACGAAATTTGTTTCTTTCTTTCTTTGTTTCTTTCAAAACCTTCTTTGCTTCTTTGTTGTAGAGCATGCAAAAACTGAACACACGTGTTGCCTTGAGACTTGTTTACACTATGCCAGAACTCCTGACTTAATGTGTCCAAGCATTTGGGACATCACAAAGCTAATTTATTTCCCATCAAAAAATCATATTCCAACAAGGCAACACTGAAATACAACTAATGTGTGGAAATAACAATTATATGGTGGTTTATTTAGTGAACATTTTATGTGTGAAATAAATTTTGACTCTTGACTCGGAATATGCATAACTTTCCCCATGTAGATATTGATGTAAATATTGCCTTTTGCCCTATATATGAATTTGACTGATTGCACAAATACCATGAACAAGCATTCCTTGACACCCTAATCACTACTAGTGTTGCACTTTTCCTCACCGCTCATTTTCCTCCTGTATCAAAATGGATCATACAAAATTAACAATATTTCTGAGTGCAGATGAAAGCTAAGAAATTCTGTCTTATCTCTATTAGTGAACTCCCATGATTATGTGTCCAGACTATAAGACTAAGAAGTGTTATTCTGTGCTTTAGCTTCCTCTACACTGCTCTCTTTCCCTCCCCCCCTCTCTCTCTATCTGTCTCTCTCGCTTTCTTCCTGTCTGTTTGCTCTGTACAATCTATCCTTGTGTCCAAACTTGTGCTAGAGTAGCTGATGGATGGCCAATGACAGCTCCACCATGTTTGGATCATTCATGGTTTAAATCATTTCCTTGATGGATGTCTATACAAATACACACATACTTACACCTACACACACTCATTTTGATTTTGGTGTTCTCTTTTCACTCAGTGTGATGGATTTTTGGACTATCAAAAGGCTAAAACAAAGAACCTAGCACGTAGCTTTTTTGTAATGCTAGCTGTGCGCTAACTCGGTGATGCCAGTTCTGGGGTGCTGACTTTGAGATACAACAAGAAAAGTGGGATTTTTTTCCATTAAGATAAATAAGACACGTTTCTGACAAGCTAGCGTTTCTGAATGTTTGCGTTCGTTTTATTTGTTCTGCGTTTTAAGCTTACAGTGGTACCTGAAAGTTTGCAAACCCTTTAGAATTTTCTAGATTCCTGCACAAATATGATCTAAAACGTCATCAGATTTACACTACAAGTATACAAATAGAACCCAATTAAACAAATGAGACAAAAATATTATTCCTGATCATTTATTTATTGAGGAGTATGATTACATATGTGTGAGTGGCAAAAGTATGTGAACCTCTAGGACTAGCAGTTAACTGGAAGGTGGAATTAGAGTCAGGTGTTTTCTATCAATGGGATGTCAATCAGGTTTTGAGTACATGCTTTATATTATTAAAAAAAAAAAAACCATGGATCTATCAAAGTATGATCTTCCCCACACATTTGTGGAAGTGTATCATGGCATGAACAGAGGAAATAACTGAGGACCTCAGAGTTGTTGATGCTCACCAGGCTAGAAAAGATATCTACAGAGGTTGGACTCCACCAATCCACAGTCAGACAGATAGAGGGAATTCAAGATCATGTTTACCCTGTCGAGGTGTGGTCGACCAGCAAAGATCACTCCAAGGGCAAGGCGTGTATAGGTCTGCGAGGTCACAAAGGAACTCAGGGTAACGTCTAAGCAACTCTTAGCCCCTCCCACATTGGCTAATGTTAATGTTCACGAGTCCACCATCAGGAGAACACTGAACAACAATGGTGTCTATGGCAGGGTTGCAAGGAGAAAGCCACTGCTCTCCAAACAGAACACTGCTGCCCTTCTACAGTTTGCTAAAAATCATATGGCAAGCCATAAGACTATTTGAAAAAAAAAAAAAAAAACTGTGTATGGATGAAATCAAAATAGAACTTTTTGTTTTAAATGAGAAGTGTTACGGTTGGAGAAACACTGCAAACAACCTCATCCCATCTGTGGAACATGCAGGTGGTAGTATTGTGGTTTGGGCCTGTTTTGCTGCGTCTGGGCCAGAATAGTTTACCATCATTGCTGGAACAATGAATTCTGAATTAAACCGGCAAATTCTAAAGGAAAATGTCAGGACATCTGTCCGTGAACTGAATCTCAAGAGAAAGTGGGTCATACAGCAAGACAACAGCCCTAAGCAGACAAGTCGTTCTACCAAAGAATGGTTAAAGAAGAATAAAATTCAAAGTCTTGTCCTTAAGTCGATAGCAATGTTGTGTGAGCAGTTCATGTTAGGAAACCCACCAATATCCCAGAGTTGAACTTGTTCTGTACAGAGGAATGGGCTAAAATTTCTCCAAGCTGATGTGCAGGACTGATCAAAAGTTACTGGAAATGTTTAGTTTGTACAAGGGGGCCTTAAAGCAAAGGTTCATATACTTTTGCCCCTCACAGATATGTAATATTGGATTGTTTTCCTCAATAAATTCATGACGAAGCATAAAATTTGATTAATTGCGTTTCTTTATCTACTTTTAGGACTTAAAATATAATGATGTTTTAGGTCATATTAATGCAGAAATATAGAAAATTCTAAAGGGTTCACAAACTTTTAAGCACCACTGTAACTGCAATCCAAACAGGATAATAATATTACCTGGGGTTATTCCTGCAGGTTCTTTTATAAATAGGTAAAAGATGGTACAATATTTCCCATTGCACCAGTAATAACTGCATTTCCCCCTTCTCCTCATGTAAACTAATCCCATCTGAATAGGGCTTTTTAACAGGGCTAAAATTTCAAACAGGCATAGTTGTTGTCACACATGCATTTCTCACACTTTGAATACACTGCTAAATACCCTGACAAACAGGGTTGGGTTGTAAACTTATGCGAGTCAATTTGTTATGTATTCAGAATATAAAACTACACCTGTATTCGGTCCATGATATGTTTGGGAAAAGGCAGTAGTTAGAATTTATTTACTGTTTATATTTTTAGCAGAATGCTTTTTGAAAAAACCTCTTTAAAAGAAACACCACTTGACTACTTTAAAAATCATCATGTCCATGCATTTCCTGTCTGCAATAAAAAAGGAAATTATTCAAATATTCCAAACACATGGACAGCAGTAAGTGAAATGACATTTTAATATTTCTTTGATATCCAACATAACAATACTATGTTGTGATGTCTCTGTGAAACCACTCCATTTAATACATTTCCTGACTGAAGTTAGAAGTAAAGTGAACTTGTATGCGGCTATGAATGCTAAATTAGGTGATGTGTAGTCACCCAGTAGCTAGTTCTCCCTTATCACACAACGGCAACCAACATGCTTCCTCCAAGACACATTAAGCTGGACACCACATTTTTGGAATTGCTACACTATATGTCCAAAAGTATGTGAACACCTGACTATCACACCATATGTGCCATTCCAGAACCATGGGCATTAATACGAATTTGTTTCTCCTTGATGTCCACTCTACTTGGAATGCATTCCATTGGATTTTGGAACCTGTCTGTGGGGATTTGTGCTTGCTCAGCCACAACCATCCTCGAACATCCCAAAGGTGCTCAAGTGGGGTTGAGGTCACGGATCTGGGCAGGGCACAAGGAACTTGGTAAACCATGAATTTATGGACCTCGCTTTGTCCACAACATCATTGTTATGCTTGAATTCCTTGGTTCCAGTGGAGGGAAAGTTTCTATCATTCTAGACAACTTTGTTCCAACAGTTTGAGGAAGACCCAAGTATTTATGTGATCGTCAGGTATCCATATACATATGTCTATATAGTATAAGTCACAGACATCCAGAGTTGTCTGGTGTCATTCTAGGTGTGGCACAGGGGAGTAATACCATATTGTCCCACCAGAGCGCATGGGCAATTTTGGACACATTGCCACATATTGTTTATGGCCATATTAAGACAGAACAGGATACAGTGAAGTGAATGCTTTGCTGTTGTGTCATTTTGGCTGACCCAACATGCTACGTCAGTGGAAATTAGGCTTTGGTAATTAATTTTTAATTTAGAGCTACTAATTGTGTTCACAAGGTGATAAAAACTTCACAAGGTCTATAGTCTGAAAGGTCTATTAGCCTGCTTTACAAATCTCATCCTGAGCCATTTGTTAGAACTTGAAGCCTCTACTTGCATTCTAAAGACTTCATTTCCAGTCACAGAATCAAGACCTGCTGGTCAACACAGTTGTTATCTGTGAAGCTGAAGCCATTTTCCATTTCTGCAAGTAGGAAGTTGTACTTTCTTGCTTTAAAAAGCATTTTTTGGTATAAAGGTACAGCACCACTATAACAGTCTGTTATATTTCATGTGCAAATATTACCATGATCTCACTTGCTCTTCTCTGTCTCTTGTGGATCTCGCTGCTTTAATTTGATTTGTATTTTTTCACCAAATATGTTTCATTTCAATTTCAAGCACTCAAGGGGGAAAAAGGAGTTCCCAATGTCCTGTACCGCACCTAACCAGAGACCACACACACGGTGAATAAGAATACACATCTGATGACTGTATTTCAGAAACATAGTAGTTTATTGTAATGAAACAAGCATGACATAACCACAGACTTTTCCTGTAAAACCTGCGTCAATTTCTCGTAGTGTGTGATTTTAACACCCCGATATGATACATGAAACCTTATGCTGTTGCACAGACAATGTTGCCAAGTGCAGCCTTTTCAACTGATGCTCCTTCTTTGACATCCTTAGGAGATATTGCGCTGACTTAGACAGTAAGACTCGGTGTTTACTCATCATGGTCCTGTTAAACATTTCACTAGTGACTCCAGATGTGCATTCTTGTCTTGGCACTGTGAAACTCCTGATATCCTGATGTTGCCACACCGCAATTCATAATCACTAAGTTCAAAACTTATATTAATCTAATAGAAGTCTATTATATTTACCAATATACAGTATTACTGCTGTAATTATCACATTAATCACTGTAAATTTGGTTCACTTTAAAAGCATGGATTCCACCTCGAGGATTCAGAAGTTTGTAGAATAGCACTTGATCCACATCATATTATTTGTTTTCGTTTGTTTTGTTTTTTTATTTATATATATATATATATATATATATATAAATATATATATATATAATGTGCCGAACGCTAATTTTAACATAGACGCACGGTACGAAGTCAAGGTCATGAAATTGTAATGTGTGTGAGGGATCTTTTGAGTTGTCGAATTAACAAACTAAAGCCAATGTTTTTTATCGGTTCAAAAGATAAAAAAGGAAGGATAAGATGCCCAAACACTCAATTTACAGCTCACTTTGGGTTAATTAATAATTTTACCCATTAAAAATCAGTCCTTGAGATATCTCATATTTATGTTCTGTTTCCTCTGATGTCCTCTGTGTGAAAACAAATGGTGGACTTTTAATATTGGCCTTAAATGGTCTTCCATAGTTATTTTTTAAGCATATTTACAATTCCCAAACCACAAATTTCTGCATAATATATTGTGGTTGCATTAGACTTGTCAGACAATGTCGCTGGAATTAATACTGTTCCTCAAGTTCATATAGAACAAGAGAGATCCCCAGACTTTTTGCTTGCAACTTTCTAAGGAGCACTTAGCTACATATGAATGCTTATTAGTCAGCTTATTAGTCAACGCCCCTTAATCAGTGCTCAGTTGCTTAAAAACAATCCAGTCAAGCTAAATATGTGCTTTCTTCAAGAAAAGAATATCGTTTCAAGATTTCCTACTGCCATCAATGTATTTAATATTTGTGAAGTGTAGTTTATATAGCTGTATGATTCATAAAGCGTGTGGAAAATTGATGTGTAGATGACGTGTATGATAAAAAAAGGAAAGTTAAGTAGCTTACTGATAATGTTTGTTTGTAAGAATGCTATGATTGATAGTACATGTGTATTCATATGGGTACAGGAAACAAGACTTTGAAAAACACATTTACTATGAACGAGACTTGCACTTAGACAAAGACACAACAGGGTTTAAGTAGACAAACTAATTAAGATCTAATCAGAGAACAAGTGGACACAGTCAGGAAATACACCAATGACAGGACAGGGTGGAGACGAAACTAGAATCAAAAGAAAGGCACTTAAAAAAAAAATGCAAGAAATCAAAACAAGCACAAGAAACAATAACTGTGCTGGGAAATGTGCCATGCATTGAGAGGAGGAAATTGTAACTTTTAGAGTCAGAGAATTTTTCATAAAGGTTATAGAAGGGTTCCCCAAGAGCAGTGAGGCTTTTTTTTTTTTTTTTTTTACACAAGCTAACCAAACCTGCTAGCTTAATCAGGAGCTTAGCAGGGAGAAGTAGTAGAACTGATTATCCAAGGCCCCTAGGTGAAGGGTTCCTCAAGGGATTTGAAGGAAAGTTTAATATTTTTATGAGATGGCAGCCCACTGAGGCTACACAGGGTGGAGAAATTAATAGATTCCCCTAAGCAATGGTGCCTTGCATAAGTATTCACCACCTCAGTCCTTTCTACATTTTGCAGTGTTACAACCTGGTACTGAAATTGAACTCAGATTGGGACATGTAATTGGGATCTTTTATATGTCATGAATATACACAAAATAGCCCATCATACCGGAGTAGGAGGAAACGTTAATATAGTTTTGGAAACTGGTCAGGGTTGAGCGCAAGATGGTTGGAGCCAAATACGGGGCAATCCTCAAAGAAAGCCTATTCCAGTGGGAAAGAAGTTTGAGATTGGGACTGTGACTAGGAGAGGGGACAACGGGACAAAGGCCAAAGCTTACCAACCAACAAATATCTGCTGTTTAATTAATGTCTGTTTCCAAATGTAAGACAAACTAAGTAAATCAAATGATGATAATCCCAATTAAGTCCATTTCAAAACGAAGCTGCAACACGACAAATTGTTAAACAGTTCAAGGGGAGTGAGTTCTGCCACAGTGAACGGACATTTGGATAATGGCTCAGCAGGACGAGCGAGCACATAGCTTGCAATTGCTGTACTTCAGGCTGTGCTGCTTCACCTATTAGAAGCTGACCAAATGGGCACTTATAAAGACTGAGCGACTCTTCTGGGTCTATTAGTCCTTTTCAACTGGACAGTGTGGTACCGTGTGATATAATAACAACTCCATGATACCTCATGTTGTTATTGCTTCTTCTAAGGTAAGCCATACTGCAACTAAGTACTTACCCTTGTGTAGCAGTAAGGGGGTGTGGTTTAGTGTGGCTCCTGAAGAGAGGTGTTTCGGGATGAGCTGGAGAGGTAATGACTAACATGGACCGACTGAGTCCTGCTGTCCCACTCCCACAAATGCTCCCGATCTGTTTCACCATATTGCCAGGGTACGAAAAAGTAAAGAACAGAGACAAATGGGTAGAGCTAGAAAAATACAGATCATTGATTGATCAAATCTGGCAGTGGTGGTTCAATGGTTAAGGCTTTTGTTTACTGAGGAGAAGGTCATCAGTTTAAATCCAAGCATCACCAAGCTGCCACTGTTGGGTTCTTGAGTAACCCTCAGCTGCTTCATTGTCTTGTCTCAAATGTAAGTCACTTTGGATATGACCATGTAAATATCCCACTTGAATAAGCCAATGATTGCACTTATCTTAACCAGTTTATGCCCAGGTTTCACCCATTCTTCAGTGGATAACGTCACCTGAATGGGGACAGAGTACCCTTTTGAGTCTGGTTCCTTTTAAAGTTTTTTCCTCATGTCATCCTAGAGAGCTTTTCCTGGCCACTGTCCCACTGGTTTAGGGATTTACATCTATATCTGGATTTCTGTAAATGTCCAAAAGCTCTACTTAAATCTATTAAAGTGCCATTTAGAGCTTACTGACGGGCTGCATCACAGTCTGGTAAGGGAACCTTTCTGCCCATAGCCGCAAATCACTTCAGAGAGTGGAGGAAGCGGCACAGCACATCATAGGCAACAGACTATTCAGGACATATTCCATCAGCGGTGCCTTTGGAAGGCACGTAGCATCATCAAGGACCACAGCCATCCAGCACGCAGACTCTTCTCAAGGTTTCCATCAGGAATAAGGTTCAGGTCCATGGCTGCATGCACCACCAGACTTAAGATCAGTTTTTTATTACCAGGCCAGCGGGATTCTCAACTCTGACATGTAAACACTCACATCTAAACATTCCAAATAGCATATCTGTCTTCTGCCCACTGCACTGCACTGTTATTGCACTGATTATAAATAAAAATGCACTACCAAACATGTCTGCTGCTGTTAAACCTGGACTGCTACATACCCATTGTGCAATACTCATTGTTCAAATACATTGTGCAGTATTAACCAGTCACTTCACATTTCGTGCCCTCCCTATATGTATATAGAGTTATATTTCTATTTATATCTCATCTCATTCTTATATTACACTTGTTCCAATTTTTATATTCTTGTGCTCTTATTGCTGAGTTGTTCTTTTTTTCTCATCCAAAACATTTCATTGCACTATTGACTCTGGGTTAACCTACATACAATTAATAAACTGAAACTTGAAACTAAATTAAGTGTCATTAACGTGACTTGAATAATCTGCTTTTCTACAGGTTTTATTTTTTTTTAGATGTCATTTTCTGTAAATTCAAGCAACCGGATCAACCCTAACCATTCAAGCAACCATATCAAAATGTATTGTTTTTGATTCGTTTTTTATTTATTCACCCTTTTTTGAGTATATTTAGCATAACAAGAAGGTCTATGTAAGATCATACCTGCCCATAAGAACCACGTTTGAAAATCTGGCAGAAAATAATACTGTATTTTTGTTGTATTTCATTTCATATGACAAGGTTTGTGCCCGTCATTCTTTTTTATTTTGGCCAAAATGAAAGATTATTTGGGTTGCATGCCACTATTGCAAGCGCGCCATGCACATTACAACACAGACGAAGCTAGGACATGCTGTTTTTTGTTTGTTTGTGTTTTTCTTTGTTTTCATAATTTTGTGCCAAATAAAAAAAATAAATCATAAATCATCAACTTCAAGCAGTGTCTAACAAATTGTTTCCCTCACAACTGACCCTATGACAAGCTTGAAAGACCTTCTCTTATCCTTTATGTAATGGCAAACAGACACAGGCTCTCAACCAAAGTATGGATAATCCTACATCTAGATTAGTAACCATACTGCACTACCTTACTAATCATTTTCCCGGTGTCCTCTCCATGTTCTCTCTCTCTCTCTCTTTCTCTCTCTCTCTCTAATGCTCCCATCTCACCCTGTCAGCTCTGACAGAATAATGTCAGTCTCCATCTAGTCATCTCTCATTTCAATTAGGAAGGAAAATATTTTCCCTGCCTTTAATTAGTTTCAAGGGGACAACAGTGTGTTCCTGATTTACGAAACGTTTATTCGGAGGGAAATGATAGAAAGAAAGAGAGCAAAGAAAAAGTAAAACACACAAAAAAAAAAGAAAGAAAATGAGAGATAGGGATCGAGAGGCGGGCGAGTGAGAAAAAACTCAGTCACACAGGCAGTGTCGAGGGCTTGTGATTAACTCTCATATCAGAGGCTTTATTATTCGCCCCCAAATGAAAATGCCGGCATGCGGATAAATCTCCACCTCCCTCAACCCCTGAACGGCCCGAAATAACTCACTCCTGTTATCGCTTTGAATTTTAGAGCTAGACTAGAACCACCTGAGTCGGCATGGTAATGAGCTGTGTGTGTGTGTGTATGTGTGTATTTGTGTGTTAGAAGAGATTTGTGTGCATGGGGGGGCATACAGGAAATAAGGTTGTCAAACTGCCACGAAAGTTAATGTGCAATATATACATGCTGTGTGTGTGTGTGTGTGTGTGTGTGAGATTGCATGTGAGACGGGAGAGCAAGCATAAACGGTTGATAGAAGAGAATCGATAGGTTTGAAGGCATGACATGATGAAGATTGAAGGCATGATGCAATGAAGAGTTATGGACACACAGGGAAGGAAAGGAATATAGATGCCTAAATGGCTTTATGAGGTCCGTAATTCTACTGTGTGTGTGTATCGTTTAGCCTGCATTAACATTGCAGAAATGTCAGTTTCATTTGACAGACCCATAAGTAATGGTTAATACCGCAATCACTTTAATTAAAGCGCTTCCATTTGTGTTGCTGTGTTGGGGAGGGAGATGTTAATAAGAGAGAATATTCAATGTCTGGATTTATGATGCTCTAACGGCTCTGCAGGGAATATTCCACTGATTTAGTAATTATGGTAAATGCATGTCTGTGTTTTACAGGAAAAGAGCTAATGCGTCTCCCTGTGGTGCCAGTCGGATTGATTGGGGCAGATAAAAATCAATAGTTTCTTCATGCAACAAAGGATGCATTGTTTAATATTCTTGCGCATTCTTTTTTTTTTTTTTTTTTTTCATTTGGCCCAGTAACTCTTGGCTGAGTTTAAGTCCAACTGATTTGTGTGCTTAATTGAATAAGCGACTGCGTATGTCCTACAGAAGTCCTCCAGTGCTTTATTTTTTTTATTTTTTTATTTTTTTCAGTCCTTCATTACTATACTTAAGTATCGTTTTGGCATATATCTACTTTACTTGAGTGTTACTGAAATTGAACACTTCTGCTCTTACTCACCAAGAAGGGAACCCGGGGTCCCTGTGTGGTCTTAATGCAATCGCCTGTGCTGTACACTATACAAAGTAGCTAATTAAGTTTAGCAATTTATGTGATCATATGTAATCATGCTACACAACATATTTAATGCTAACACTATCAGTTTGAATAGAGCCAAAAGACACTAGACAACTGTCGAACTTGAGGATGAGTTACCTGGACCTACAGTACCTCAGGAAAATGTTTCATTATGCTGGACTAAGCAAAGACAAACAAAATGTTTCCTCCCTAGAAGTTTTACCTCCCTAGACTCCTTTTATTTTGAAAATGCTAACATTAAATTGCCTTGTTTAAATAAGTTAGACTAGCACTGATTCCCGTAGCTAACATAAATCGGCTAGAACATAATTAGCAAGGCAAATTCCAGCTAATAGTAAATACTGGTTATTTACAGTATATTAACTTAGCGGTACATAACTACTAAGTGATGCGTATGAACTTACAGAGATTCAGATTTTCAGGCAAAACAGCGTAGATGCTTTAATGCAACAATCATCTTGATATACACTACCAGTCAAAAGTTTGGACACACCTTCACTTTCATAGGTTTTTCTTTTTTGTTGTTGTTTTCTACATTGTAAAACAATACTGAATACCTCAAACTATGAAGCAAC
>JAQQZR010000005.1:23508519-23521321 GCA_030068235.1 Notoglanidium macrostoma | reverse complement strand
ATTAGGTCAACTGGCTACTCTAAATTGCCCATAGGTGTGAATGCGAGCGTGTATGGCTGTTTGTCTGTGTTGGCCCTAAAGAACTAAAGGCCCTTAAAGGACTGTAAACAACATGTTGAGGTGAGTTAAACAGGTATCATTCGTTTATTGGATGTCTTACAGCTCTCTCCAGCATCAAACAGGAAGCTGCAAAGCGTGTACAGGAGCATGATGGGAAATAATCTCAGAAGGAATCTAGCTGCAGTCTTGCAATTCGTGACCCTGTAAGATCTTTGCTAAATCATAGCCTGTGATTAAAAACTCTGCCTTTAGATGTGAGACGGTGTCAGACTTTAGTCTTTTAAGAGTCTCTTCAAAGTCTTCTAGTTTTGTTCATGTTCTAGTCTATTGTGTCCTTACATCGTCAGCCTGGTTTTGTCAACCATGCACGAGTTAGTTCATATAGATATTTAATGCAGAGTGAACTCAGTGATGTAGCACTTGTTTGAGCGAGACAAAGCATCAGGTATTTCTCGAATTAACTAAGGGCTTTTCACTATTGATTTCCTGTCTTTTCAGCATGCAGAGAGAAATGTTGGACTTTCACTCAAGCTAACAGTAGCATGAAAAAGAAAAAGACTTGCTGACGGTGCAATACGGAAGTGGTCAAGTCTCAATTGAGACACACATTTGGTCTGCTTGTGCATATTTCAAATTAAACCGAGAACGTGTGGGACGCGAGATCTGGACCAACAGTGCTGTAGCCAATTCCGGCTCATCTGATGGCACGAAAGGTTCTTGTGAAAGACGGGAAAACATCTGCATCGACTAAAACCAAACAAAATGAGCAAAATGAGAAAGCAGGCAAGGAGACAGAGAAGAGGATCAAAGGGTTGATGAGTTGGTAAGTAATGAATTAGCGTCCATGTGTTATGCTTTAATTTTACGGGTATGAGAACATTTTGAGGGAAAACATAACTAAGGGGAGCTTCTAGCCCATGTGGCAACAAAAGAACGGCAAACCAGATGTGATAAGGCCAGCCCAATAAAGAACAAATGCATCTGGGTGAGTGAGCAAGCTAATTAATGTGGAAATCTATAAAAATGTAAATTTGCTGTTTGCCACTATGGGAAACTAATTAAATGCAGTGAAATGGTAAGGAACACGTTTGCCTAAAAGAGGAAATGAGAGAGAGGGAGAGAGAGAGAGAAGAGTGCTTGATTTCCTTCATCATGAATTGCCCATGAGAGGAAGAACTTCATTACACACAGGAGAATTCTGGCTAAAAACACCCAAAGTAAAAGGTTTGACATGTAAGGAATAAAACTCTTCAAGGAGTGCAGTCATGGGAAAATAATCAACAACGGGTTTGTAAAGCGAAGCCGATTCACAGCCACCACAGATACCAAAGCTGGTTATTTTCAAACAACAGCATGCCATAAAGTGTTTTATTTCTCTTATACCACAGCAAATTGCCTATACGATACGTATTATTTATTCATTACGTTTTGCTTTTTAACCTTAATAACAGTTACATTTAATGTTCTGGAAAGCCTGCGAAACAAGTTATGACGTCTATTAACTCTCACCAGCCTCGTCTTTTTTTTTTTACCTGTTGTGAAGTTAATAAGACAAAAAGAAGCCTGTCATGCTACCGAGTTCTCTGTGAATGAAACATTTATACCCCCGACTGTTACAAAGCGCTGGCACTGGAGACTACATCCAAAAGGAGTTCTAAGTCTCTGTGTGGGTTGTTTTTATAGAAATGACAGTGTATTAGAACGAGTGCGTTAACATAAACCTACAGGATATGCTTTTGATCAGAATCGAGAATTCACTCACAGCACTGTGGTATAATACATGTGTATGTGCATAATGTATGTGTATGTGTATATAATGTTTCATAATATACTCAACTGGCATACTGTAAACCCTACATTAATGCTAATAACCTCCAACAGTTTCTTCCAGTTATTAAATACAAGGGTACACGTCCTTTTTTCCTGGCTGGACTGTGAATATTTCATCAGCGTGCTCAATACAAACAAGAAGCGCACAACCATTTGTGTAATTCCAGCTAATTCCGAAGGGTTTACCAAGGTTTCCTTGCAGCTGTATCTTGTTATACGGCGAGAATGGATACACACAGCAGAGACAGAGAAAGGAGAGAAGCTGCCGCAGTCTCGGGTACGTGCAGAGATTTAGCCGGAGTCGTACGAGAACAATGACACGAGAAAAATAGCCGACAGGAAAAATGAAGGCGTATGCGAGAGAGAAGAAAAACAAGAGAGGCTTTTGAGAGATAGAGAGGAAACAGATGGAGGCCTAGAGAAAGTCGGAGTCAGAAAAGAGAGCGCAAAAAGAAAAAGATTGGCAAAGAGTGAGAGACAAAGAGAGTGAGACAGAGGCAGCAGTCTATTAATCAGGCAGTGAGCTGTGAAGGCCCGATCATATCGCTCCACACACGAGGACACACACACACACACACACACACACACACACACACACACACTAGATATGGAATTCAAAAAAAGACCACGTGTATTGTCATTTTCTAGTGGAATGGTAGGGAATAAAAACTGCACTTAACAGACTACTAAAAATTAACATAGACTTAAATCATAACTTAAAATGTACATTGTTTTAAAGTAGCTTTAAATTAGAACTTAAGGCTATGTGGCAGCTGTAGATTTTTTTAAATTTGGAAATAAAAACATCTGTGAGAACGTAAGCCCTGTGCTAGCCCTGCTAAAAATTAACAACTGCCCCAAGTCATAACTTAAAGCTACATTAGAACTCTGCATGTTTTAACATAATATTAGGTTAAAGCATACGCAGTACTGAGTAGTAATGTAGCTTGAAGTTATTACTTTTAAACTGCCATTTACCCTCTAATAGGATAAATATCTGCCATAAACAAAATCCTGTTTAAAGTGCATGTCTACTGACTGCACTGTTTCCTTTATATTGTACAGCCCTACAAATCGGCACCACGTGATATTCAAAACCTTTTACCAGTGACGTATTACTATTATTATTATTATTTGTTATTCCGTTGTTCAGCGCATTCGAATGCAGATTAAATTTGCAACCATTAAGTTTGATATCTTTTGTTGCTATGGTTCATTACTAAAATGTCAGCCAAAGCAAATTAAGTACATATACAAGAGATGGAGAATTTCAGTCACCATTTTACTGTAGTATATTTGATTATGTTTTGCTAAAATGTCTAGCGACAGATTTTTGGTACACTGAGGAAAACAAATGCTAACTGCTTCCCCGCGTCTCTATTATGGATGTAGGATTAGACGCGTTTCTGACTAGCTGAATTCGACCTTAGCCGTAGCCCTTAACCTAACCCTTAACCCTTAACCTTAAGTCTAAGACTTAACCTTAAACCTAACACGCAACTGCTAAGTAGCATATCTCGTAAGGAAGCACAAACTGACCGAACACCATACTGGCTGATGACATCACTATAGGCAAAAATTTCTGGTCTGAGCATCATCGTTCGTGTCACGTGGCGGTAAATCGGATACGTATGAAAATCTGATTTGAAAAGATCGGATTTCTGTGTGTCCACACAGCCCTGAAAATATTAGATTTGTGTCCCGTTAAGGGAAAAAAATCAGATTCGAATCACTTTAGCCTGGTCATTTCAGATCAGCCTTTCTTATGTATGCGCAAGTTGTTGTGTTTTTATTTTTTTTCGTATTCCAGTCCTGCCTGGTTTTGAAGGAGTTCCTCCCACGGTTATTTCTGTTGCCTTTTAAATCTAAATAAAATGTTTATAAAAATCCTTGCACTGTGACACGCCGAATTCCATTGTGACCAGAGCCGTGGGCCTCACATCACTATCTAATCCCACTCAGCTACTTTAGAGTCAGATCAGCGGTGCATGGCACTGAATCAGACTTAAGTTTGGATGTTACTCAGTGTTGATTTGAACATGGTAGAAAAACCTGCCATAGACATTGCACTCTAAATCCATTATTAATCTGTAAGGGGCTTCTGTGCTCTGTGCTCTCAGTTTCAGAAGGATTTATTTCAGCTGAGCCGCGAGCCTGGCCAGACGAGTGCATTTTAAGGATTGGTACGTCCCTATATAGTGTAACATGACACAGATTTATGATTTTGTACATTTATCGTATCAATTTATTTACATCCGTGGTTTTGTTGAAAAAAAGCAAGGATGCTGTTTAAAAATAGTGACGAGGTTTAGAACCTAGTCGACTACTGGTTTCCACATGAAAAATTAGTTGTTGAGCAACCAGTAGAGTGTATGAGAGAAAGAATGGGCTGTATAACATATAGTAAATACCTGCTTGTACTGATGTGTAACACTAGTGTGTGTGCGCACTGTGCTCACACATTTAAGCATAGTGCCAGGGGCTAGCAAATCACTTATTAGAATTTATTCCGGTTTATTTTATGAGGGTGTGGTGTTGAATATTTAAACTGCCATTATCACAAATGCGAACAGGATATTTCCGGATGGGCGATCATCTACTGAGCTAATAAAATACATAATCACCCTCAAACACTCGCCTCAGAGCAATGGTAAATACACAAAGCTTTTGAACAAACCAGTGTGTGTGTGTGTGTGTGTGTGCTTCAGAATAAATTTCCATCTTTTTAACTTGTATTTGTTCTGTTTTCATTATTTCTTTCATTTCTAATAAAGCCTGAGCTGCCGTGCCTCTCGGAGCTTTATGGTTAAACGTAAGTAAATGCTGCTTTGTGGACACACAGTATAACAGTGATTATAATAAGTGACGTTATTCCCTTCACAGCACATTCACCGTAAGGGTGCAGGTCATTCTGAAACAAGGATTCATTTCATTTTCTGTCATTTCTTAAAATATCACTTGCTCATTTTCATAAATAGTTTTCCGTCTAACCGAAGTTTAACCATCGATGGATTACAAAGTTCAATTCTGGACCAGTTGGAATTTTGGATCTGATTTGCACCACATCCTATAAAAAAAAAAAAAAAAAAGATAAAGAAACACATAGTAATAAAACAGCTTTACAGTACATGTTCATGTTCAAAGCATCTACAACGTACTTGCATTAATGTTTCAAATCCTGCAGTGGATTCGTTTTTCCAAGCAAAACAAGCTGTTCATAATAATCTAGTGATTAATAAGAAATCACTTTGAATCTCCCTTTAGGCTCTTAGGCAAGCATTACTGAATATTTTAAGCCGTGTGGTAGATAATAAGAGCAATCAGGACGAGAGGTGAGAATCAGTATGTCCGTGTGTGATTGAAAAGAAGAGAAAAATGAAGGCCTTCATTTGTAGCACATGGTCTTGATTGCACTGTGGCCTGGAAATTAAAAAAATAAATAAAAAATAATAAAAAAAAACCCGATGCTGAAATTCATTTCAAGGAATACTTAGAAGACAAAGGCTATACTTCTATCCTATCCCTGTCTATCCGAATCTTAACCATCTGTAGCTATTGATGCCAACATGGCATCCTGCTTAGAGATTTGTAATAATATAAGTGATATGAAAAAAAAAACCCCACAAAGGTTAAGGATGAAGGATTCTTGTTTATTGAACTGTACCATTTTTTAACAACTTTAAATGATCCTAATCCAAATTTGTACGAATTTCCCATAAAATCAGGCTGTCATGTGCATATGATTGTAAAGCACTAGCCTGCTTAAAGGATTATGCTATAGCACTGACTACACAAGTGCCTCACACTCTTCACAGCCTACATTCCGAATTAAAGACTCTCCTATTAACTCCACTGTATAGTTCATTTGATTATCGTCAAGAGCCTTATCACAAATGAGCGATAAAGAGACAATGGCTTGGCTTCACGGAGATGAACTGATTTATTTCGAGCATTACCAGCTTGACCTTTACTCAGCGCTACAGTCAGGCAGCGTTCCGACAGTGAGCTCCAGACCGGGTTACGACTCCCTCAGCAGGGGAGATGCCATTTTATAGGGCCATTCCAAACACAACTGAGTCAATTCAACCTCTCCAAAAGGGCCTTTTTAAAATAACAATGTGCACTTTACAGGAAGCTGGCTTGATATGACCGAGCTGGGGAACAATTGTGGACCCTATTTAGGGAAGCATTGCTGAGTTCAGAAACATTATTGGTCTTGTTGATAGCACCAAAGAAGCTGTTGAGGTGAAACACATGAGCAGCAGACACTAAGCGAAATACAAGATACTTCACTTGTTGTAATTGTTGCATGTTAAAATAACTGAGACAAATATATCAGTCGAGTTAGATTTTCGTGGCCGTTTGTATGCAAGACTTAAAATATGACACGTTGGAAGATGGAAATACAGGATGATCCAGGATGTATGATTAATCCGCGTCACTGTAAGAGAATTCTCAAAGTGAATTAACGTTTTCATTTGTTGTCGTTCATCATGTACTCACAAATCAGGCATTTGGTGCCGTAGGTTAAACGGCTTTATCCAATCCAACTCGTTCCACACTCTAATTCGGATGCTGCAGATGCCAGAGATGAACATGGCACTTCATCTCCCAGGTCATTATCCGCCTGGAAAATCCTACCAGATGCTACAGCAGACATAACATCCTTCATCCAAAGGAAGGGTGGTCACTGAGATATAATGAGGGCTCTGTTGACGGGCATGAGCTTCCACGCCATGAGCTTCCAGTTCCAAACCAATTTCAGGTTGTCCATGTGTGCATTTTACAAAAATATTTATAAATATTTTAAATAGTGTAAACCGATACAGATTTAGTGACTCATATTGATGAATTTATCATTAACAGTTGAAGCTGAAAATGTCATTTTCTTTCAATTCTTTTAAATTTTACCCATCTATAATAGTTACGCGACCCCAGAATTCTGACCCTGGAGTTAAATTGCTGGCAAACTAATGACAGATCCGTCACCATATACAAGACTATACAGTACAAGATTAACTGCAGTGAAAATGCAAGGTACATGAAGAGACGACATCTGACATCAGACATCTTTTTTTTCTTTACCGTATAAAAAAACTGAAATGGTGAGATATTTTCTAGGTGAGCTATTTTCTAACCACACTGATTGCAGTGAATGTCCCATATTTTTTCCTTGATTACACATTGATTGTATTTTCTTCAATCCTGTTGTTCATTTCACATTTTGAGGTTGTTTTTTCCTCACGGAGCCGTTTTACTATCTTTATTTCACGTCTTCACAAACAGACTCCCTTTGTCATTTTCAGAGTTCCTATCCCCCCCTCCCCTTTTTCTTTCTCTGGTTTTGGGTGTTGTTGTTTGGGGAACAATAATTCATTCAACTGATTAGTCATTGTTAATTAATGAATTCGCGTTCATTCATCCAAGCTGGTGGTATAATTGTATGTAGACACAAAGACAGTGAGAATGTCCTTTAACACTAAGCCACAGATATTGCTTATTCCTATTTCCTCATTGTTCACACATCATAAATTCTCATTTAGGGTGGCTGAAGGTTAGACCTTAGAATCGCCCTTGCCTGGAAACATGAAACCACAAAAGCCAGCAATGCATAGAGTATTAAGCAAGACGACCAAAAAATAAAATAAAATCCCTAAGCGATTGAATACTGAAGAAATTCAGAAGTAAACCAATATTCTTGCCACATAGATGAGCCTAATGCTTGTATATTTGTTTTCATTGCATATGAATGTGCATCGGTACATGCATAATGCACGAAATTGTTATTTATTTATAAGGACAAGGTTAGTTTTATGAGCAGTAGTATTTTACAGGTCATTGTGCAATTGTTTAGCGGTACTGCAAGTCAATCATGCTGATAAAACACATTAAACAATATGAACAAAGAACAAGACATACGGGTGGAGTAAAAAAAATTAAATAAAATGAGGCTGGTCTAAATTATGAAAATGATCCTGAATATATACATCCAGAGGAAATATTCTTATGCGAATGAATGGAAATGAAACTTCTAGTATGTACTGGTAAAATGGTCAGAATTCTCAATTCTGATTGGTCAGAAAACAAGCTTGTACGTTATTATTTCTATAGTAACAGCTTGTACATGGAATTCCATGGAATACTGGCAAATTGCTGTGGTATAAGACCATAATAAACCTCTTCATGACACTTCATAACTTCAAGTCAGGTCGCATCACGCCACCCGACATTGATTATTTTCCTGTAAAAGCACACTGTGTTATACTGATACAGCCTTTTTTTTTTTTTTTTTTTTTTCCAAATACTATAAAAAGCTAATTTGTTGTCTGCACACTATAACTTGTCCAAGCTTGTTGGGGAGTTATACACTGCTGACACGGAGAAGGTAAAGGTGTTGAGATGAAACCGTTGGTTTGTATTCCTAGAGAAAGACAGAACGGGAGGAGGAGGCTGTGGCCTTTGGAAAGCTTGGATCTTGCCATGCATCCAGTATGTGTAAATGTGTCAGTTGTGTACAAATCAGGTAGATGAAATGGAAAAAAGGACTGTGTAGCTGAGTGTCTATCTGTTCATACGGCATACAAGCTGGCGTTTTATTCTGTTGGCTTCATAGGTGCAAATGCACCCTCATTACATAACTGGGATCATTCAAATTTCAAATTTAATACCTGCCCTCCAGTTTAAAATGGAATAAACCCATTGTTGAAAGATACACTTCTCAGAAGGTCCTGTTCGTCAATCAGTTTGCTCGTGTTTGTACCCTTTAAATCGAGCGTGAATTTTTTAGGAGAGATAAACTGTAGATAAAACTCGCTCCAGCTGTAGTTATTTTATCAAATGAGTGGCAACATGAGCTTTAAGTAGATTCCTGTGATGTTCAGTGACACCTCCTCCCTCAGGGGAAATCTTCTAATAAGACAGAAATGCACTTTACCCAGCAGCCCGTGCTGAGAGACAGAGCTGGAAGCATATTAAAACAGTCAGATAGAGTTCTCAATATGATGCGAAACATGTGGCGCTGAAAGAGCAAACAGTCTGAGTGGAGATTGGATTAGACGTACGACGTCATCATTCCTTCAGTTATTCATCTTTAATGAATAAACTGCTTTATCCTAGTCAGGGTGCAAAAATACACCATGGATGTGGTGGATAGGGGACAATTTAGCAGAGTAGCCAATCGATATACTGGCATGGGATGTAGAACGAAGTAGATTTTAAACACACTCACTATTGAAACGCACTGTGTTAAATTTGACCAGATAAACCAAACGCAATGGAAACACTCTAAAGAGTTTGTTTTGGCCTGAACCCCAACCCCAATCTCCTTGTATTTCTAAGTAGACTCCTATAGGATATATGGAAGTAATGGAACAATTTTGAAAAAGTGAAACACTAAAATTATGACTGGTCATATACTGTACTTATGTATGTTGTTTGGATGGCAAAGCGAGATGTGGCTTTGACACTGACAAAAATTCAGCTATGATGGGACTCCAATCCAGTGCAGGACACCATTCACACACACACACACACACACACACACACACACACACACACACACACACACACACACAGTCATTCATAACTATTCCAGTTCACCAACCTGCATGTTTTTGGACAGTCTGAGAAAACTAGAGAACCTTGATGTGAACATGGGAAGAACATGGATCCTTCCCCCAGGATTGAACCAGGAACCCTGGTGCTGTGAGGTGCTTTATGATGTAGTTTCGCTTCTTTCTTTCTTTTTAAATTTCACATTCAAAAATGCTTTGGTATGTTTATGCCAATAAATATACTGTAATTCCACAGACACAGTGAAATATAGAAGCGTAGAGCCCATGAACTCTGATAGTAACCTGTTGATTACTGAGGACTGTGTGTAAACAGCGCTGATATAAATAATAAACAATAAAAGTCTCAGAGTGCCTACACTGATATTGGGTAATAAAGCTGGATCTCTTAACGAAATCTGTGTCTGATTAAAATGTAGAAATGCTGCTTGTCGCTGATACGGTACCTGTTCCTCTGACCATGATATACGGCAAAGTTATTGTCACATTACCCAAATTTACAAGAGGACTAGAACAACGTGTTGATTTATCTGTGCTCAAACAGAGCAAATATTCATTTCGTTAACTGAGTTTCGGCATGGCGGCGCAGTGGGAGGACTCGCCTCCTCGCGGCTCCTCCAGAGGTCCTGGTTTTATCCTGACCTCGGTTTACTGTCGTTATGATGTTTCACATGTTCTTCCCATTCTTCTCCACACCTTCTTGTTTTGGGATTTGATTTAAGTGCTAGATATTTGCGTGTATTCCTTTTCTCTTAACATTATCTTTTTTTTTTTATAAATAATTGTGTTTGCCATCCAAGTCACTGTTCAAAAATGGGTACTTGTCCACCATTTTTGTTGGGTTTGGGTGTTTGTATGTGTTTATTGATTAGTCAGGCATAAAGAGAAGTAGTTTGTCATTGGTTTGTTTGTTTACTTTTATCAGCATAGCTAAGTTAGCTTTTCTTTCTTCAGCTATTCTGGACGTCTGTTTACTACTTTAGGGCCAGTGGCTGCACATATATTTCCGTCAGTAGCCTACAGTGTAATATATTCCTTGAATTATTTACAATTCTGTTTTTAATCCGTCTACATTTCCCATTACACGTTTTGTTTTCGCTCCAATTATAGACTGGAGTGTAACAACTGGTGACTCTAAATTGCCCCCAGGTGTGAATAATTCCCATCCAGTATGTATTCCCAACTCACACCCCGTATTGCTGGGATAAGATCCAGATCTCAAGAAAAAAATATAAAAAAAAATCAGTATTTACTGCATAGTAAAATATCTGCGATCCCAATTTATTAATATAGTTATTCCATGCAGGCTATACTTGTCAGACTCTGTTGATGAGGTCACGAGGAGGTCTAGCTTTAAATTTGCGAACATGAAGCGAAGACAAGAATCAGTACACTAGTGTGAGTTTTAAAAGGCTTTTAAAAGGACTGAGTGATAAAAATGAGATATTTGTAGTGCACTTCGGGCGGTAATCTCATGCCAAGCAAGACGAGACGATCCATCCACCTGAACGGCTTTTTGCCTGTATTTTGGCAGAAAAATGGGTTTGTTCCACACAGCTCCGTAATGGCTGCTGAGTGCTTGTGAAAGCTGGCCCGTCTCACCTCGTTGTGCACTTATTGACACCAGGAGTGCCATTTATGCCTCTCTTCAGCATCACGTTTTTTTTTAGACAATTCCTACTGACGCAATTTCCGCAGTTATTCTACCAGACTACCTCTCTCGTTACTGTTTGACTGTATTGAAGGACTGTCCCTCTTCAGTTACCGCTTGACCTTCGCATAGCAATTTTAAAGTCTGCAGGTTTCAAATCCGGCTAGTATCACGGAGATATGACGGGTATCCGTGTGGCTGCAGCTACGGAAAATAACAGACTGCGTTCAAATAGAGTGCGCAAGCTATTGCTCTATTAAAGAAGCATGGGCATGTAAAATGTGCTTTGAAAGAGCAAGGGAAGAACTGACTTATACGCCAGAAGATAAAATTCATTCATTCATCTTCAAAAATCGATCCTGTTCTGGGTGCAAGACAGGAATACATCTTGGGTGTGCACACACACATACATTTGCACACACATTCACGCACAGCACATGTGATGTAACTTAGGACCTTTTTCCATCATGTTTTAGCTACTTTCTGTTAAAAAGTGTTGGCACACTCTTCCTCATCTACTATAGAGGAGGCATCAGCAAGCACAGAGGCACCCCGGGTAGCATCCAAAACAATGGGTACCAGAGGCATA
The DNA here is from genome assembly GCA_030068235.1 of Notoglanidium macrostoma. NCBI lineage: Eukaryota > Metazoa > Chordata > Actinopteri > Siluriformes > Auchenoglanididae > Notoglanidium > Notoglanidium macrostoma. The sequence continues at coordinate 23,509,620 of JAQQZR010000005.1, read as the reverse complement.
CTGTATATCTCTGTGTAAAGCAGGGGACTAATGGAGGCTATTTATTGTCAGTGGGTGGGCAATGGCAGCTATCACTCAGACATTTTTTTGCTAAAGCAAAATCCTGTTTACCACTATATACAATGCAGTCAGACTACACACATACTGCTTAAATCTTTGGCCTAGTATTCGGAGTGTAGTCTTATCTTAGCATTAAAATACATAGAGGGAAGGCAAACCAGCCTTACGGGCTGTCGATGTTGGCATTTCGGAGCAGATGATTGAGCGCCTGCAGTCTGCTAGCTGCACTAATTAACGATTAAGCCTGATTTCTCCAACATCTGCCCCCTCTGCATCGGGAGCTCAAACCAAATGGCCAGCTCTTCTGTTAACAAACATCGTAAAAATTAATTAGCAAATTCATTTTAATCCCTCAATCCCTAAGAACAACCAACGTCGGTGCAGAGAGGGACACTGCAATGTGTTTCATGCTCAGCTAGACAGAGAGCAGGTGTGTGTGTGTGTGTGTGTGTGTGTGTGTGTGTGGCCTGCAGAGATGAGTTCCAGAGATGAGTTAATAATAGGGGATGGACAGTAGAGAGGCCCAGAGGAAAACCTAGACATGACCGAGCATGCTGAGACAAGGGATAAACACAGCGACATACATACACACTTTTACACAAAAATCATACAAACACCTGAGCACTGCCTGGACAAAGAAAACACGAAGCACTTAGAGACATTCACAGCATAGCAAACAAGATGTATTACCATATTTACGGTAAAATGTTTCCAGATGTTTGCTCTCAGTGGTTTCCCCCGAGGAAGTATATTGGGCAAAAATCGGTAGGACCCAAACTTACTCTCACTCCTCTTCATTCGTTCTGCATTCTGAGATATGTATAGTGCAGAAAATTGTCAGTGGCAGCTTTCCGAGCATTTCATACGCAGCGTGAAAGAATTTAATCATCAGAATTCTGATGTTACACAGAGTTCCGCTATCTTTATGTTTATAATTGCCTGTCACAACATTGTGTGTGCGTATGTTTCCTTCGGGTGCTCCGGTTTCCTCCCACAGTCCAAAGACATGCAGATTAGGTCAACTGGCTACTCTAAATTGCC
>JAQQZR010000005.1:23482071-23496947 GCA_030068235.1 Notoglanidium macrostoma | reverse complement strand
TGCATGTTCTCCCCGTGCATGCGTGGGTGTCCTCCGGGTGCTCCGGTTTCCTCCCACAGTCCAAAGACATGCAGATTAGGTCAACTGGCGACTCTGAATTGCCCATAGGTGTGAATGCGAGCGTTTGTCTGTGGCTGTTTGTCTGTGTTGGCCCTGTGGTGGACTGGCGACCTGCCCAGGGTGTACCCCGCCTCTCTCTCGCTCCAGCTTCCCCTCGACCCAGATGGATAAAGTGGTATGGATGGATAATTTGGATAATGTGTATAGGCAGATGTTTTATATATATATATAATCAACATATATAATCTTGATACATAATCAAGAAGTGAATTCATTAAAGTCACTTCAGAATAATACTTCAGTGAACAAGAATATCAAAATATGATTGTTCTGGTCCTTGCTCCTTTTCCTCGCTTCCTAAGAGGGAGGAGCTAAGAAGGTGATGACACAATGATGACTACTGATAGTGCCCAGCTCTCAATCTATATCTGTTAATTACCCACAAGGATGCACTGATAAAAGCCCCGAATGAACGGTTTTTGACTCTTTCAGCCACTCTGATTGATCAGCGTGATTGGCAGGAGAGACCGCATCGCTCCAGATAAATCCTCTACACACTTTCTGAGCACAGATCGGGATTGGATTGTTGCTCTTTACAGACAGCCAGCTTAGGAAAAGTATGATTGGATGGCTTTGTCAATAGTGGTTAGAGAGAGGCGGACACAAAAAGGATCAATATGCAACACTGAGGCCACTCTAAAGATAAAACTCCTCCCAATCAGTTGAAGCGAACGGGAAAATATCAATGTGCCTCTTCTGAGAAACGAGCAAGAAAGAAGGCACAGGCCCCACGGTTTAAAAAGCCATTTCATTCCTGAATTTTAACTTCTCGGCTATGTGAAAGGCTTTCAAGCAGCAGCACTGCGTGAAAGGATACAGGCAATTTTTGCCCTAGTGAGCGTCTGTGTATCTTCTGGTGACTTCTTGAATGTTCTATATTTTGCATCCAAATGATTTCACACCTTGCAGATCAAGGAAAGGCAGACGTGTGGCACACAACAGGGGGATAGAAATGGCAGAAAGCAGATCAATAGCCCATACCCTCCCCCCACACACACACCATGTTTCCTCACGTCAATACACACAGAGGTGGCTATTGTCACTCTCTGTCCCCAATAATCGATAAAAACATGCCTGCCGTAAAGCTGACCTGGCCTTTTGGCATAAGGTCACAAAGAAGGTTTGTGTTTAGAAAGAAAGGACTTCAGAGATTGTTGGGGGGGGAAAAAACAAAACAAATCCTAGTAGATACAGCTTATCAGCACACGTATGAAAGGCCCAGAACACAAAGCCTTAACGATGGTCTGGCATTTGCATAAATTCTTATCATTATTGTCAAGCAGTAAAAACCTACATTGCATCCAATTCTGTGATCATTGCGACTATATGCACTTGCGCTTGTTAACTTTGCTATCTATAAAGAGTTACTGTAACAAAACAGTAGGGTGAGCAGTTGTACAGCGTTAATCTGGTAAGTTAGCACTATACATGATGACAAATGACAAACACTAAAAAAACAAGCAGTCATTTGTCAGTCATGGCTTTTGATGGCGTATTAACATGAAATCTCAAGCTTTGGAAGCTGATCAGTTAGAGCAGAGAACACCGATAAGGAGGTGAGAGAGCTGGACGGACTAAAGCGCCGCCGCATCACTCTCTTTTTAGTAGAGTTCACGCAAGGGTTAAATCACACTGGCATGACTATTGATATAGAAATCCATTAACCAAAGTGAAATAAAATCCACCTTGGACTCATTTAAATTCATTCTAAAAATTAATATACAAGTCATTTATTTTTCCTTCAAGCCCGAGTGCTGTATGGATCAGGTGTGGTGTGTGTCAAGCAGCCAGGGTCCGCTGCTTCTTCTTCTTCCTTCTTCCAACTGAGAAAAATCCCACTGAGGTCAAATCGGTCGCAGTGATGCACGGTTCTGCACTTGCCATTTGAAAACACAATGTGCTGTACATGCGGAAACCCGCAGTGCCCTGTGCACTAATTAGCCGAGTTAATTATTCTAATTAATCTCAGTTCATATTCTAACAATGTGTGGGCAGACCGTGGAGGTTTCCCTCGTTTTTGCATGACCCATACCTCATTGTGTGTGTGTGTGTGTGTGTGTGTGTGTGTGCTTTCCTCAGACAGAAGTGAGGAATAAAAAGCAGTGGCTGTGAGAGCTTGTTGAAAACAGCTTAGCTACTGCCTTGCTAAAAATGTAGTTACGGTAGTGACCATGCAGCCAGAGTGTAGCATGATCGAGTTCACTCTGCTCCTGTCCACTTCTGCTTTATATAATAACCGGACTGATTGCTCTCGCTCCCTCTGTCTGCCTGTCTCTCTAGCCTGGGGTCTTTCAGGATGTTGTGACCCTCTCTATCTCTCTCTGTTACAGTCAGAATAAACTGCACCAGACTCGCTCCTGCTCTTGACTGGCTTCTTTGTCCTTCTGGATTTTTCTAGATATCAGACCGTCTCTGAGTTTGTCCTAGTGGTGTCTGTTTCTGATTGGCCTCCCAGTGAAGCTCAAGTTCTTAAAGATCCACTGTGTAGGATTCACTTGATTGCAGCCAACGGAATGCCCCTCCCTCCCTCCCTCCCTCCCTCCCTTTCCAAGCATGCATTAGAATGTACGGTGGCCATCAGGTGCCTGTAGTGTACTTCCATGTACTTACATTCACACTCCCTTGCTTTTGCCATGCTAAATAATAAGTATGATCCTCATTCGTACTTGCCGATTCAATATTTGGGTGATATTGAACAAACGCTGATTCCTTTTCTTGCTTCTTCTTTGTCTCGCTTCCCATTCTTCCTTCCGGGGTCATGCCGCCAAATGTAAAAACGCAGAACACAAAGGGCGCCAGCTATAGGTTTGTCCGTTCTGGGCTGCTGTAGCGGCGCAACATGGAAGAGGACCCGCTCCCTATGTAGATATAAAGGGCTCAATCTAAGCTCACGAACACACAAGGATTTGTAGTTACAAGGAATTATACACTAATGAAAACATTACGGATTCTATATTCTATTCCTGCTAATAGATCCTCCTAAATCCTCCATAGTGGACCTTTCCAACCACGACTATCAGACAACAGCTGTCAGCCAGGAAGTACGAAGGCTACACGGCCTGCCTCTGAGACACGTGAGGCCAGCCAACCACGTCTTTTCAAACTTCTGCTCATGCTGCGTAACACACTCGGAGGAAAATGCAATCTGGCCGCACTCATAATCTCACAGAAGCCCATGATTGGCTAGCGTCTCTGTGATTGACAGAGGAAAGAGAGTATGCCCCTCCCACACAGAGAGCATGGTTATGGTTGTCTTGGCTCCTGGCAGTGGATGGATGTAGCACTGAACTTCTGAAGATAGGGTTGGTGCCGCTCTGTTGGCCCAATCAGGACACGATTGGCTATTGGATGTAAGAAAGCGATCCACAACGGGGTGGTATGACGCACCCGACCTCAGAGTTGACCATGTTCCTACAACATCAGCTCCTGAAGGTTTTCGTTCCATTCATACCACCGCACTGTGACGCTGATTACGATTTTTAATTGATTCACGAACAACACTTGTGGAACCTACGTGAAACAAATCAGTTCCTGTTATTCCCATTGGCGTCTCTTTCATGCTCTCTCTTTCGGTTAATAAGAGGGAAAAAAAACAGCTTGTCAGTGTTACTAGGAAACCAGAAACCACAAAGTCCTTCATCCTGAAAACGTTGCAGTGCTGGAACGCTTCCCTCTGACTGGTACGCTGGAGACTCCTTCCAAACAACAACCACGTCAACAATCAGAGCAACCTGTGGTTTGAATTCCGTCCGACGCCAACGTCAGAGCTGACGCTATTCAACGGCTTTTGGTGTAAGTGTGACCGTATTTCATTAGCCAGATGCTTCTAGTGAAACCATGGCAACTGGTAGGAATGCATACTAGCGACCAGCACGGTGGAATCTGAATGAACGACAAGTCCGGAGACAATCCGGGAGAAGGCAGGTTTTACAGGGAGCCCGTGTGGCGTGTGAAGAATAGATGGAACATCGTGTTAGCGAAGAGGCAAGGCGCCGTGTTTTGTACGCTCTGGAGCGTTCGGAGGAAAATGCCTGCGAAGAGCAAACCGCAGTAGTCAAGGTTGCAGAAAATAAAAACATAGAGGAGATGAGAGATTGAGCAGCAGGGCAAGCTCCAGACCTTCCACCCCTTCCTTAGTGGCTCCAGCTGCGTCGCTCTCTGTGTGTGAATCATTCGTCGAACAGAGGGACGTTGCAGTAAAGCTCCGTGTGTGTTGCAGGGTGCGTGTGCGTGTGTGTGTGTGAGTTTGTTAGAGAGGCAGGAGAACAGTGCCACCTGTTTTGTCATTGTGTTTGTGCAGCAGTGCAGCAACGAAGATGGCAGTTTCGAGTGGGTAAGGAGGAGGGTGAAAATCGGGACAACCTCTGTGAGAAACAGATGACACATTCACACACACACGCACACACACACACACACACACGCTCACAGATGTGTGTCACTGCCTGGCTCAGTGTTTATAAATCAGAGGGTTTGTCTGTTCTCTGCATGCTCAGCTCTCCTGTCTGTATTTACTTACTCCCTGCTGGTCTTGCAACACTCTCTCTCTCACACACACACACACTCGCGCACACACACTCGCACCAACTTTTAAGGGTAGTAGAGGAGAATGAGGTGTCAGAAAGAGAATGGAGGAATTTGATTTAGCGTGGGCTCACTCTGTTTCTAATCCAGAGCAACTCCCTGATTTAAAGCATTATCTCTGCACGAGCTCACACATTTGACCTTTTTGCCTGTAATTTCCCCCCTGATGTGTGTGTGTGTGTGTGTGTGTGTGTGTGAGAGAGAGAGAGTGGGGATGAAGGAAGTAGCAAGATTTACACCCCATCCTTCTGAAAAAGATTTGATTTCAACAGTGTTGTAAAAGGAAAATGCCGCTCTTCACTGTTCTGAGGAGCTGGCTGTCTGCACATCTGGGTTACGGAGAAATGATGCAAGGAGAAAAAGTGTGTGTGTGCGTGTGTGTGGCAGAACTCTGTGCATAGCCCTGCACATCCCATCTTATAGTGTAGAATGTTGAATATTCAAAATATCAAACATTTCCTTTGTTTTTCGTTTGTAATATTTCCAGGTTTAAATGGAAATGGCTGGCACAACACCGCGCTAGTCCAGGGGTTCTCGAAGCTTTTGGTGCTACCCGATGGACATCTCCGTCCGTCACGCTTCCAAGTCGAGCTGTAAACTGTTCGGCGAGTTCACGCACAGTGATGTTAAACACACTGACGCGCTCCGGTCCTTCAGTCCTCTTGGAACCACTCTGCCGTCATCGTGATTGTTGTCATGAGCTGTTTTTTCAAAATCTAAATCCTTAACCTTGCATTCAGAAGTACTGATCCAGAAACCCTAGGGACTGGGTACTCCACAGCGATACAGAACGTGCAACATTTATTTAAAGCGTTTGAATCTTACTCCGCGTTTGATTAACTTGGGACACTTGCTTGACTCTCCTCTAAATTGATTTGGCTAAACTGGAATCGGCAACGTGATATAAAACGACGCGAGCCACAGTGCTAATGCGGTAGAGCGTAAGAATTTGTGAATTCACACACTGACACTCGGCTCACTCTGTTTTGACGGGTAGGCCCTGAGTAAATCCTCAGGGCAAACAACCTGCCTTTTAGAAGTGTGTGTGTGTGTGTGTGTGTGTGTGTGTGCATGTGTGTGTGTGAATGCCCTATGAATAAAGAGAAGTAATTGGGTTGCTTGTGGCGATGCTCAGCCTGACCTTATCAGAGCAGCCTGAGCCGATAACTGGGGTGAGTCACCAGCACCACACACACACACACACACACACACACACACACACACACACACACACACACACACACACACACACACACACACATACATGCAGTGGCTAAAGATATTGATAATCACTCAACTGAATATATAAGAGTAATATGGAGTTAGACGGTGAGATAGAGAGGTTAAAAAATAGGCAGGGATGAAAAGAGAGCGAGAGAGAGCGAGAAAGCTGTAGAGAGAGAGAGAGAGAGAGAGTAAGCTCTTCTCTAGTCTGCCACTGCTGCTGCTTCAACAAACAGGTAATGCGTCCTGCAGCTCATCCACTGCAGCGCTAGGCATGAAATGAATTTTAAAGCGAGAGTGACGGAGAGATAGAATGATAGAAAGAGGGCCGGTCTGGAAGGAAACGCAAAACGAAGTTACAAATGGAAATGCGGACCACCTGAGCTTGCATCAGTAAGCATCCATCAGCGGCTCTCACTCACACTTTCGGGGGAGAGTTTCTTGAGATCCAGGGCGACATCTGAACGATCAGTCTCGGTTTAATGTGCTCGTTATGACCATTTATACCAAAATCTTTATCCATTTGTATTTTTCAGCCATAAATCAGGATTTACAGCGATAAGACAAATCACAGGTTCCTGTTCAAATTCTAATGAGATCTCCGCATCATCTGGGCCTAAACCTAAACGTGCCTCAAACGTATAAACGTGGATATGATGACGTTTTCTGTGAGGAAGCATTTATTTATCATTTACTGAGTGTGAGGCGAAGCTTTCCACAAATGTTTATAACGTACGAGAGAATAGGAACTCACTTGTTTTGTGGGCACTAAATAACGTTAAATGGAACTCTAAACAGTATGAAGCGTTCTGTGGTACGGTACGGTAGAGGAATAAAAGTCCTCAGGATGTGCTGTTATAGGAAACGCAAACATGAAATTCCGGTTTTAGCAAGTTTCTCCCATTGAAACGGATACAACGCTTAGCCTACCGCCAGCTGTCAATCAGTCTGTGTGTTGCCTAGCAACATGCAATTCTCTATCCAGCTGTGGCTTCTTTGGGAACTAGTTTCATTGGCGGCCAAACTGACCCCGCCCACCAACACCCTAGCAGCCGCCTGGAATACCACAACAATTCAATAGCAACCAGCTAGTGTCACTTTAAAAACCACCTGGGATAGCAAAGCAACATCCAAGCAACCACCTGGGATTCCCTGTGGGGTTTTTTGTTGTTGTTGTTGTTGTTTTTGTTTGTTTGTTTTTAGTGAGGGCACCAATACAATGTGTATATGTGCAAAAAGTACTGTTTTTGTTCGTGTAAGTTACATGAATTCTGGGAATGGTCGTTTAATAAAATGCACATGAATTAGGGCTGCGACCAGGCAGGAATCACAGCCACGCTTGTTTGTACAATATTGTTCAAATATATGTAAATGTTAGTGCAAAGCTTTGCAAAGCCATTTACAAGACGGCCTAAAGGTTCCAGCTATTGAGAAAATGTCAAAGCGCAAAGTGCCTGTTAGGTTAGCTTTTTGCAGCCAGGGTCTCATGCTGTTACTGGTCACTCAAAGCGCAAAGATCCTATCCATGGTCATGGGATCCAGATCTTACTTTTGGATGGGAAAACAGTAGTGTTAGTATATATGTGTGTGTGTGTAATGTATCCCGCACCAGCTAGACTACAATAGCAGAGCTTGCAGCATTGCCCAGGGCTACTAGAGTCTGTCGGCGTAGAACACACTGTCTGTGAGTGTGTGTGTGTGTGTGTGTGTGTGTGTGTGTGTGTGCGTGAGAGTGTCTTCTGACAGACTGAATAGACTCCTTCAGCAGTGATAGGATCACATTCAGTAATGACTGTGGATATTGCCTTTGGAGCTCCTACACAGGTATTCAGGAAAAATTCTGCCCTGCAGCTCTACAGCGTACTGGGTTAAGTGTAACACATCCATCTCCATTCCTGTGATGGAGCCCGAGTCTCAGTGCCAAAACCATGAAACGCAAACTTACTTCCACTCAAGTGCTGTATAGGCCACGCTGCATACTGGATAATAGGCTCAAAATGAGTTCTATTATCTATCGGTATCTCCCTGTTCCTGTTATAAAACCACTTTTAGCCGTATAGCACCTAATAGACAGGAATGCAGTCTATTCTGCACTTCCTGTTTCTGTCATTTGTCCCACTGTGTAATTTGTACTCTGCTTGGACAGATCCTCCAGAATGTGAAGAATTAGTTGTACCTCTGTCTTTCTGGTCAGGTGGTGGGTCCTCCTGCAGCCGGAGCGTTCAAAGAGCGTCCAGCCAGACCCACGTCTTTTCGGAAGTTCTACGAACGCGGAGATTTCCCCATTGCTCTGGACCACGACACCAAGGGCAATCGCATCGCCTGGAAGGTACCGCACCATCTCCAATCCATCACGCATGAGAACATCCTGCCATTTGATTTATGCTAAATCGCTCTCAGAAAGGGATGAAAGTGTTTCAAAGGCGTTATAGCACATGATGGTTCATGACACGCTGTCAGCAAGCTGAGATGCTGGCAAAGACTTCGCGCTCTCCAGAGTAGGAACGAACATAAACGAGCGTCCGATAAAACCCATAGCCGTATATAAATACACGTGTACATTTAATACTTTCTCTCATCCATCAATTAAATGAACTAGCATTTTTTTCGACTTCCTATTCAATGTCAGACTAAATACTCCGTTTTGATTAAGGTACAGTGTGTTTAACGTGACAGTTGTGGACTACAACAGTGCACATGGCGCCATTATTTGACAAAGTCTAGGTTTTGTTTTTCCTTACACGTTTTGTTTCGAAAAGAAACCGAACGGCGATGTTATTAAGACTGCATGAACCTAATTCAATCGTTGTTCCCATCATGATGAGGCACAATTAACTATTGTTAATTAGTTTTAGGCGCTTTGTACATCAAGATTAAAGAACCATTGCGCAAGCACAACAAAAGTGCAGTTGTGTCAACCTCAAATAGTGCATTATATTAAGAATCACGCATATATACATAGAATAAAGACAGAATTCAGGGTGCAGAAAGCATTAGGAATAAATACACTAAGGGTGTGGTATGGTGTAGAATATTGAATATAATCAGTGGCTTGAAATGACATGCAAGTAAATAGGCATGTAATAAATATAGCACATGCTCTGAAGATGTCAATCTGTCAGACTGAAAAGGCTGTTTTTCAGCTTCTTCTCCCCAAAAGCTGTTGCACCGCTGAACTCGGACATCTCCTCAGTCTGACAGACCGATGTGCTGCGGAGAGCGTGCAATCGTAGTACGTACATCTTTCTGGATTTACTGCACCAAGCAGCGCTTTGATAGCATGAAGGCTGATTTAGGTGCTCATTTGAGATTTTAAAAAACATACAGGATGCCATTAACCTACACTATCTACGTCTGTACATATGCATATAGGTGTATACTATGTTGCATACATAAGGGTGTCAAAGTAGCTAAATCATACATTAATAAGCAAGTAAATGCCCCATCTTGTTGCTCAGTCGAATGTTTTATGGCGTGGAAACTGAGCTGACTATGGCATAATGTAATCATATGTGACAAGCTAGTTAAGTGCATTAATACACATGCAAGTGTATGAACTGACGTAACACGACCTCGACAAAAAGGCAGCAAGTTATTTGGTGTTGCATGTAAAAGACTGGCATCTGGCGTCTTTATTTTTTTTCTTCAGGGTTAGCCCCAGCTCCGCACGAGCATCGGTGAGCCTTGTCCGCATGTGACCCTGTCCCCGGTTCACCGGTTATCCTTCTTTTGGACCACTTTTTGGAGGTACTGACCAGCGCATATTGGGAAGACCTGCCGTTTTGGAGATGCTCTGACCCAGTCAGCTAATCACGATCTGGCCCTTGTCAAAGTCACTCAGATCAGACCACGCATGCCCGTTTTTCCAACACTTCGAGAACTGACTGTTCACTTGCTGCCCGATATATCCCACCCTTCAACAGGCGATATTCTCACCAGATAATCACTGTTATTCACTTCACCTGCCAGTGGTTTTGAATCCTGATACGGCGACGCTACAACGCTTGGCACATTCACTTACAGTATAATTCATCCGCTTAATGAATCAGTGGAAATGTCAGGCTCTGACATCGCACTGCTTCAGAATAGATTAAATCCTTTGACTTGACAAAGTACTATTTGCCGATGAAAAGATCACAGCATTTATAAAACGGCTTTATTAAACATATAGCTGAAATTCATTATCACATGCCATCTGAATGACTGAGCCAATAGCTGCAGGGGCAAATGTCCCAGAAACACACGCATTGAGAACAACAGTGGGTCTGTCTTCCGCAGCTACTTCCTTGTTCCGGGAGCTCCTTTTCCCCTCCCGCCGCTACCGTCTCAGAGAGCGAGCTTTTCTCAAGGTGAAAACATCCTGAAAGCCTCGGTATTAATCATTTAAAGCAATTTCTTTTACAATGAATCCACCTGCACTTTAAAAGAAATAATAAGAAAAATAATGCCGTTCTTTCGTCGTTCCTCATGCTTTTATGAAAATTGCTTGCAGCAGACAGTAAGCGTTGTATGAAATTGCTGCTGTCACATCTAATGCAACCGTTCTGCTTAGTGATCTCGCTGCTGCTGCAGCCGCTGCCGGGACGTGTTCCCTCCAGTTCTGGTCTTCTTTCGCTATTCACGTTGCAAGCAAGCTTCAGAGATCAGACTGTGTGTGTGTAGGAGCGTAGGAACGAGACAGACTGATTAGGCCAAGATTGTTTGCAGTGCTGTGTTAGCAGTAAGTAACCTTCAGGGCAGCAGTTCACAATGAGGTTACAGGATCAATCAAGCTCAGAAAGAGTGTGTGAGAATGCAGTCACACACACACACACACACACACACACACACACACACTTACTTGCACAGTGTTGATTTAGTTACTCAGAGGTGGAATTGGGATGGCCCTGTCACCCAAGAACTGTGAGGAACCTTGTTTTTTTATGTTATTTTATTTTGACTACTCCTGTCCACCACTCCTGCAGTTACTTTATCACCTCTCCTCTCAATGTGTGTGTGTGTGTGTGTGTGTGTGTTTACACTGGAATGTGATGTGCTTAGCGATTCCAGTCCAAATGTTTTGGTTCATGTATTTTCTCAGATCATGTGAGAATTAGCGGATTTGTATCACGCTGACACCCCAAAGGGACTGTAGAACCCAGTGTGTGTGTGTGTGTGAAGGTGGGTGGGAAGGAGGACTCGGGAGACAGACGGACTTTGACAGAGCTTCGGGGCTCGCTATATTTTTCCAACTAGAGCTTTTCAACCCGGTGAAAAAAATCTAAATAAAACATGGTCCCAATATTTCAGGGCTTTCGCCTAGCTCAATTCAGCAACACCTTCCAGCTCACACTCCGATCGCAGTGCGCATCACATCCGCAATAACACCTTTTAGTTTTAAAACAGCATTTTAACACAAAAACGATCTCCGTCCACACGAGCGTCTTAGCTCTGTATCAGAATTAATCTGCGTCCATACTGACACGCCTGCGAACGCAAATCACATGCAGGTTATCTACTCTGCAGTTGCTTGCGTAGTCGCAGATCGCTCAAATAATAGCTTGCGTCTTGCACATGTAGGCAGCCCAGCCAGAAAGCGAACGTGGGTGCCTGCGTCACCGTTTCCTAAAGTCTCCGTTTCTGCGCGTCTACATTAAACAGGGCGAAAAGCATTTCCAAAACATCTCTTCATTCCAAAACGATCGCCTCCTGCTGCTGCATCATCCGACCTCACAGTGTCATGCAAGCTGATTATGTGATCCAGAGGTATGCAATGAATTGATTTCTGGTACCCACACACACACACACACACACACACACACACACACACACACATGGAAAGCTTTGGTATTCCTCTTTCATCTTTCACCTTCTCCCCTCATTTCTTCCTAAGTATAATAGTTCTTTATGAAGATGAATGTTACAACGTACACCTATTCTACATTTCAACCGGGGCAGGACTCAGAGTGTGTGTGTGCTGTAGGTGAATGAGCCGTAGGGGGTGTTTAAATGTCAAGGGCAGTGTGAGAGAGAGCAGGGGGATACGGAGTACCTGACGGGCAAGAGGCATATTTTTAGCTCCTCTGAGAGCTTTAATACTTGGCTCTTAGCTGGAGTGCTGAGTGCGCGTGTGTACAACACGAGTGTGTATGCACGAGGAGCATATGCAGCAAGCTGATAAGGGCGAGCTCAGGTGTGTGTAAGTGTGCTGTTCGTGGTCCTGCTGTTATTTCTAAAGAGACAGAGTGAGAGCGAGACAGATCGAAACTAGCAAGACAGGTTAATGGATAACGGTGGGGGTGGGTCGGGGGTGTGTGTGTGTTGCTGTATGCAATTTCCTCACCAGTAGAAGCCAAATGTGCGAAGCCAAAAGGGAGGGAAATTTGCCTTTTAGTCAAATAGAAGAGATCGCACTTTAAAGAAAAAAAGAACACTTTTCCATGCATTAATTATATTTTTTGAAAGAGCAGCTTTTGCATTTGAGCCTCTGTCTGCATTCCTCAGCAGCTCCTGCCCGTCTCTTTTACTTTTCTTTGATCATTTGACCTCTTGGCTTCTCCTCCTGACGTAGCTTTTGTGCCGCTGAATTTAATCGAAGTTGCATTTCATAAGACTGTCGATGCAAACCTAATTCACAGCCTTGAGTCTCTCCCCGTGGGCCGTGCCGAGTGGATGGATGGATCGGGGCTGGGGGCGGGAGCGTAGTCGGGGACTACGGGTGGCGATCATTTAATCTGATCAAGTGCTTTAGGAAATGGAGAGTATAAGTGCTCCATAGGGACTCACATCCATCTTGTCTACCAGATTGAATTATTCCTGGAGCAAGAGGGAGGAATGTGGTGGTGGTGGTACAAAGAGCCCTGGGATTATGTATGTATGTGTATCTGAAATAATTGTGTGTGTGTGTGTGTGTGGGTTAGTTGCAAAGTGCAGGCCATTGCAAACACAGCACTCAAGGAAAGTGATTTTCCTTAGCCATCTGCCTGTTCTTTTTTGGAGCAGCAGACCATCTGAGTTTGAATTGCCTCTTCCACAGCTATAGATGTCTTGCTTTTAATGCTCATATTGAGCCTGACACTGTAACAACACACTCCTCTCCAACCCAAACAGTCATTAACCCTTTATGTCCTGATACATGCCCTATGTCCGTGGGAAATCTGTTGCTAAATAGCAAGAATGACCGCTTAAATGGGTTGCATCAAGTCTCCATTTTGTTTTTTTCCCCATGTTGGGTTAGAATCCTTTGCCCCAGATCCAGCTGTGTGGTGCAGCCTGATGTTTGACCCAGCTAAAGGTTAACGCTTCATTAAGATGGCGTGTAGATGCAGGGCACTGAGTGTCAAGCTGCACGTCTTATCTGCAGGGCACTGTGCCACCGTGGGATGGAAAAAAATAAAATCTGCGACGGGATCGTGCTCTACACACACATTCACACACTGTGTGCTCCTGTGAGATATGGTGCATTTCCTCTCCTGGGACTGAAATAAAACAGGCAAAAAAAAAAAAACCCTGAGTGAAAATGGGGGCTGATAGGGGCATGCTCTCTAGGGCTCGGAGAGGACAGCACCAGCGGAGGAAATTGTGCTGGAAATATCACACATGCACAATGCATCATGTGGTAAGGCCAACCGCTGTCCTCCAGGGAGATGATACCGGGGCATTCTGGAATTGGCTGGAGATGGACCCACATCTGTGAGGAATGGCTCCATGGCTTCCTTGCTCATCTTTGTCATCTCATCCCGGACTCTGCATGATGCTGCAGCCTGCTCACAACCGAATCACTAAAAACAAGGGGAAAAAACAGAACAGGAAAATAGATTTTACTGCAGTGGCAAATCCTTTTGTTAATTTAACTCATAGCCTATTAGTTGAGATGCAAGGTATTGATCGGCTAATGCAAGTTCACCGCTGGTCCTGTCTAGCTTAATGAGCAGTAATGGTTCCAGCATGGCCTTGTGGTTAATGCACACAGCCATTCAAGTGACGACACACTGCTGCCAGCAATAGCCGATGAATCTCTTCCCTCTTTAGAAAAAAAAAACTTGACAGAAGGCAAATGTGTGGCTTGCACTGCAGAAATGAAGATATAAGAATTTTCTTGACAAATGTGGGCAGGCATTGTGATTCTTCTCTTCATGTGCACACACTACACACTTTTAGCCACAGTTTTCCAGTTGCTGCTGGTTGTTTTGGGCCTTCGACAATCAATCAGTGGAGAGTGACATGCACTTGGATTGAGATTGATGTTCGGGCATTTGCTTTGTGTTTGGGATTCTGATGAGTATTGAAGTGGTTTCTTGTTGATTGCCATGTTGAGGAGTGGTGAAAAGTTACTTTGGGTTTAGGTTGTCAGGAAGCATGATGTTTCTTTGGGGTTGGGGTATTATTAGGTTTGGGTTTGGGGGATGCTATTTTGGGGTTTGGATTTTGGAGAGCAGTAATGTGGTGATTTTGGGAAGTGAATAACAAGATTACTTTTATTTTCAGAGGGCCAGCTCAACACTTTCACTTGGGGTAGTAAGTGATGAGGAGATTGCTTTGGGTTTGGAGTGCAGAGAGATGAGAATGTTACTTTGGAATTAGGGTGTTAAGGACTGGTATGTAGGTTGCTTTGGTTGTGGATTGTTGTGGGTTTTTGAGAAGTTTGCTTCTCAAAAAAAGAGAGTGTTGGGGAACAGTGCGGGTAGAGAGTGTTGGGGAACAGTGCGGGTAGAGAGTGTTGGGGAACAGTGCGGGTAGAGAGTGTTGGGAGTACAGTGCGGGTAGAGAGTGTTGGGAGTACAATGTGAGTAAATAATGTTTGGGGTACAGTGCCGGTAGAGAGTGTTGGGGAACAGTGCGGTTAGAGAGTGTTGGGGAACCGTGCGGGTAGAGAGTGTTGGGGAACCGTGCGGTTAGAGAGTGTTGGGGAACCGTGCGGGTAGAGAGTGTTGGGGAACCGTGCGGGTAGAGAGTGTTGGGGAACCGTGCGG
>JAQQZR010000005.1:23468636-23481971 GCA_030068235.1 Notoglanidium macrostoma | reverse complement strand
GGAACCGTGCGGGTAGAGAGTGTTGGGGAACCGTGCGGGTAGAGAGTGTTGGGGAACCGTGCGGGTAGAGAGTGTTGGGGAACCGTGCGGATAGAGAGTGTTGGGAGTACAGTGTGAGTAAATAATGTTTGGGGAACAGTGTGAGTAGAATGCATAGTTTTGTCAGCCATACTGCCAAACTGCACTGGGACATTTCACTGTGTGTATCATTCTGCTCATCTGTATTCATCACATAAAGTTCCACTTCCTAGTTTTAAATGGTTACTACACTAGTGTTGACGACATCATCAATGGACATGGCAAATGACACTTTTGTTTTCTAGCGTGTCACGCTGTTACCAAAACAATCACCGCGTCCAACATTAATGACATATTTTCCTGTTTCACCCGTGTTGCAGACACATCAGGACGCATTAGCGTTTACACTACAGAAGGCATGTGGTTAATTGCGTCCCAGACCACCACGGCAAGTGGTTTGAGCGAATCCGTCTTGAATGCGTCTTGGAGGTCATTTACACTTGTTTTTAGCGCTGTCCAGTTGTGATCATATCGCCCAAGACGCATTTTAATACCAAGTGTAAACGGGGTCAATGTGAGCTAGCTAGCTAGCCAGCTACCCGACGCCGTATAAAGTGGCACTGTATAAACCTATGGCCAAATCATACCGTTCCGATATTTAGTATACCTGCCCTCTTGCTCGTGTGATATTGCTTAAATATATTTGTATGTTTACACCGCTTATGTGTATCATATTGTAAGCAAATGTTCTTGGCCAATGAGGTGTTGAGAGTGTTTGGGTAAAGTGTGACGAGAGAATGTTTAGGTGTTGTGTTAAGGTGCATGTTGGGGTGCAGCATGTAGTATGTGCTGTATCAAAAAATTATTGATTGGCACGCACACTGCCAGCAGGCTGCGGCTTTAAATGGAACCTTTAATTAACTAAATGGAGCAGTGGCAGCTGGGCATGAGCTTCATTCCAGAATAGGCAATGAGAGAGAGAGAGAGAGAGAGAGAGAGAGATTGATGGATAGGGTCTCCCTATGTGGTTCTCTCTTTCTACGGTTCCTGTAGCCTCAGGGCTGTGTCCTCTTTATCACTATCTGGCCCCCATGTCACTCACACACTTACCCTGTGGAAAGATTCTCATTTTCTCTCACATTATTAGCCCTCCTTCTCTCTCTCTCTCTCTCTCTCTCTCTCTCTCTCTCTCCAGCATTCTCGTTCCCGTCCTCTCATGCATTCTGTCAGAGGTTAATTGGTTTGGAAATGATTCCATTCATTCTGCACTGTAATGCTGTTATCTTGCTTTCGTTGGAAGAGAGGGAAAAAACGAGAATGAAGAAGTGCTCCACGCATGCACTTAAGCCTAATTTAAAAGAAAGCAAGAAAAAAAGAAAGAAATCCAATTTAATTTGTCCTGACTCTACTCTTTTTTTAGACTTTGGCCAGGGCCTGTCCCCAGTAGTCTTTACTTTAAATTATGGCAAGATTTCATTACCTTGAAAGCTCCTCTCGCAGCCTCCCTCCCTCGTTCTCCCTTTTTCCTTCCCTCCATATTTTAAGCAGATAGACGGCACTAATGTCTTTTGTGTAAGCTGAAGGTCAGCGTGTTTGGATCGGGGAAGCAGTCAATGCTGTCTGTGATTAATGCGCTGCACAAAGTGCCTTGGAGTTACGCGGCAGCTTGATGGCTTTACAGCAAACACACACAGGCACGGACAAATACCATAATGCACAAACAGATGGTCCATAGCCAGGCACACAAACACACACACACACACACACACACACACACACACACACACAATAGGGTCCACAATGGTTTTTTTTATCCGATATCAGAACGTCTTTATTTCATTTGTTACACAAAGTTTCTCGGTTTATGATCATGATGTAAGAATACATACTTAAACTAAAAACGGAATATCCGCTGTTTTTATTTATTTCCTTGTTTGATTTATTTCATACTTAAGCATACGTTTTGATGGTGGAAATCTTGCTGATTTTGCAGAGCCGTCCATAGTCAAAGCCAGAGACAGATAGCAAGCGAGAGAGAGAAAGAGCTCAGTCTCGTAAGTGCAGTCATGCCTCTCTGTAGATACTGTCATGCTAGCCTAGGCTGTCCTACAAGCATCGTAATCTGTCCACCAAATTTGAGTCCGTCTAACTCAGATTTTACATCAGCGTCACTCAAAAGTTAGTCCCGCTGACACAAATACATCATTCAAACCAAGTGTGTCATGCCCATGCCCAGAGCCTCCGCGAGAAACGCCTGAAAGATATCGACATAAATCCGAGTGAGCAAAGGCCGAGTGACAGATTCGAGTGAGAAAAGTCTGGGTTTGACAAGGTTAGATGATACGAGGCTCCAAACTGTGTGAGTGAAGTCCAGATGACTGATGTCGGAGTGACCGCTGTCCTGCTGATGTACGTTAGAAGCTTTTCGCAGCATTGCGGTTCATTTTCTTTGGCCCATTCCTCTTGCCAAATTGTCTTCAATCCTCAAGGGTCCCTCTTTCAGACCTGCAATTTCAGAATGTTCAGTGGGATTCCGGTCAGGAGATTTGGCCGTATGTTCGGCGTGGCTGTCTTCTTGAAATTTCCATGTTCAAAGATTCAGTTTCTTGGCTAATGAGATCAAATTATCCTCTAACATGCCTCTAGCATGCGCCGTGCTCGGAGATGACGCGTAATGGAGAAGTAGCGTTTGCAGAGAAGCAGCCACATATCATGACGCTCCCACCTGCGTGCTTCACCGTGGGTACGATGTTCTCCGGATCGTAATTGCTTATTGTTCTCTGAGTAATTGTTGTTCCCGCCGCTTCCAGGTCGTCCCGCAAGTGACTGCTGGCTTTTCTCTTATCATTAGTCTGCCAGCACATTTCCACCTGCATATTATCAAACATCTGGATTTTAGTAGATAAGTAGATTTCTACATCTGCACATGTGTGCATAGAGAAGAGCTGCACATACAGCTGACTGAATAGCTGCAAGGACAGCAATTTTGTTGCGTTCTTCTTGAGTATATTTATTAAAGTGTTGCAATGTGGCTGTGTGTGTGTGTGTGTGTGTGTGTGTGTGTGTGTGTGTGTGTGTGTGTGTGTGTGTGTGAGTAACTGATTGGTTGACAGGCTCGGTAAAACTGTGGAGATGCAGCTCATTACCGCGTTTATCCTGATGTCTTCTATTCTTATGCTAACGTGTTTGTACATGTATTTGTGTGTGTGTGTGTGTGTGTGTGTGTGTGTGTGTGTGTGTGTGCACTGCAACACTGCCCCCAAAAAAGGAGCGAGAAGAAGAGAGACGGCGAAGGACACGGACACCACAACTCTCCGCCCTTCCGTCTCCGTCTCAGATTGGAGATGGAGCGAGGGACGAGGATGAACGCAGCTTGCTGACTTTGCATTACCTTGTAGTGTGTTACTGTTATGAAACACACACACACTCACACACACACCTACAATCTCCACACTAATCCATAACAAACCCCCACATTCCCTATGCTAGAAAGAGTATTTGTAGGAGAGTGTTTCCGTGTGTGTGTGTGTGTGTGTGTGTGTGTGTGTGTGTGTGTGTGTGCGTGCTCACATGACATATCAAGGTTTAGTGTAAGTTTCTGTGAGCACGTCTGTTCTGAGCGTATATTAAAGCTATGAATTATAGATGAGCTAGCGAGGTCTCACCATGACTCAAACCTCAATAAGGTAGTGACTTGACCCAGAGCTGCTGCTAAACCACACTTATTACCCTCCACAACCATTACTCTGTGTGTGTGTGTGTGTGTGTGTGTGTGTGTGTGTGTGTGTGTGTGAATGCACGTGGCAGTGTATTTATGTGTTGTCGCTTGCCTCAGGTGAGCAACGTCTAGAAACCGCTGAGCTGGCACGTTTTCCTTTTCTTGCACGATCAGCATTTATTATTTATTTCTTTTTTTCTTTTGTGCCCCTCAGATTCACACCCTAGGGTGTGACCGAATATGACTACTTTATCATAATGGATCATAACTCGCTAACAACAAAATAAACCCGACAGTCTGGAACCGGTTAACAACAGGTTTACGTAGCATCATCATTTGTTTTGTAGCTTACTACTTTTTCTGTGAAAAATGCTAGACTAATTTTCCATCTTACGTTAGCGTGCTAATTAACGGAAGTAACCCTGACGTTAGCGAACTAGCTAACGTGTTGCAACGTTCTGGAGCTCGCTTCTCTTTGGTAATGATTGTTGATGTTAAACGCTACTATTATACACAAAAGGGGTCAATGAATGTTCATCTGAGGGGGTGTAACCACTACCAAGTCTTTATTTACTTTTTAGTTTTGACTTTCGTGTTGGTGTGGGCGAGCGTTCCATGTCTTCATGGATCTTGTAAGTCTTCAAAGGCCCATGTATAGGTGTGATGGTCAGGTGTCCACATATTTTTGACCGTATAGCGTATGTACCACCTTGGCGGCGATTTGGACACCGTGTAACTGAGAGAAACAAGAGGGATACAGCCCACATAGTGTACCAGCTGTAGTTCCAGGAACACACACACACACACACACACGGTTGTACACTCAACGAGGTGATTAAGCACTCGTTTGAATGGGTGGCTCCTTTCCAGTCTTTAAGCCTCGCAAGGTTCTATCTCAATTACCTTAATGAGGCTGAATTGCTAACTCCCTTTGAAGACTGAGAGGAGAGAGAGCACGAAGCAGGAAGTCACGAGGAGAGAGAAAGATAAGCCGAGGAGTCGGGGAAGAGAGAGGTGGAGTGAAGAGAGACGCTGTGAGCTGCTCACTGATGTGAAGCGCGACTCAGTAGGCGGCACGCCGAGCACGTGTGCACGCTTTACTTACTGAACTGAATGAAGACACATGACTGAGGAGTGAAGATTTGCTGCAGAACATAACACTAACACTGATGGGCAATACAGGCAGGAAACAGCTGCTTCATTTAACTGAACTTCATTTAAGAATACAAATCTGACACGAATCTATTGGTAGCTAGAAGGAAAACACTGAAAAAGGAAAAAGTAGCAGTAGAATATTGCCACGTGTTTGGCTACGGCTTCACATTCCATGCATGTCCAAATCTCGACGGTTCATGTTTGTTGTACATGAGCCATATCTGCCTATATTGTGAACGCGTGTGTCCCCTGAAACGCGTGCACGTCCATATCAACAACAGACGTCTTACGGCGACGCCCATAATCGGTTAGCTTCACTGTAATTGACGGGGGAGCGTATGCGGCATGGAAAATGGGTGGATGGATGAATGGATGTAATCTGGATGAACATTACACAGATAAGTTCCATTTGTCACATAACATTGCTGACAGGTCGGGTGAAAAGACAGCAGGACAGTTAATGTTACACCGGAAGCTTGATTACACCCAATGTGGTATACTTCCGGGGATAAATAAATGCATCCAGGATTTTCATCTTCTCAGGTGTAACAATGGATTGACAGATTTCACAGCTATGCAACAACTTGCAACCAGAGCTTTCCACTCGGAGCGGAAAATGACCTCCACGTAAATAAGCTCAACAGTCTGAGCTAGAAAGAAATCAGCCCCAGCCTCGGTATTCATTCCATTCTGTTTGGTTTTTCTTACCACCAGTGGTGGTGCTGTTGCGCTCGGTTCAATAGAACTCCTAAATAACCCACTTTAAAAGATTAGTGAACATCGAGTAATCTGCTGTGGATGCCAGAAATGAAGCCTTATCTTGATGTCTTTACCCTTTGAAAGACCGGGGACCTTAGCCCATTCGTGGAAACATCGTTGTTCCATTGTTTCTGGGGCTCTTTTGTGCCCGCGTTCGTCTTCACGTCCTGAAATAAGCAGATCTGTGCCGAATATTGAGGTCGTCGGTCTGAATATTTGTAGAAGACATAATTGTAGCCTGTCCGATGTTCTGCTTTTAACTGCAATGCTGTAATCAAAGTGAAGGCGACTGTTTAGAGATGATTGACGGCCCTGCACCTATAATTTGAGAACCTATTCTTGCCATAGCCATTTTTTAATAACTGAAGTATATCATCGTTTTACTGGTGGGTCTGTGGTAGCTCAGTGGTTATGACGTTGGACTAGTGATCGGAAGGTCGTGAGTTCAAATCCCAGCACCACCAAGCTACCACTGCTGGGACCTTGAGCAAGGCAACCTTCACTGCTCACTTGTATAAAAAAATAAGATGTATGTAAGTCACTCTGGATAATGTAAATGATATATATATATATATATATATATATATCAGTAGCTCGGAAAAAGATTTTATTATTTGACTACCCTGGCCAAGCGGATATGTACACATTTGTGTAGGATACAGAAAGACTTTTACTTCGTGTGAGACAGCAAACACGTTCTTGTGCCAATGTTGATTCCAGAGGATGGCAGTTTAAAACTCTTTAGTGAGTGGTGCAACAGAGTATGGGCGATTTTTACGCACTTCAGCACCCTGCATCGTCTGACGCTTCATGGTTGAGCTGTCGTTGCGGCGAGAAGTTTTCATTTAACAGTAATAGCACTTGCAGTTGACGTGGACAGATCTAGCAGGGCAGAAATTTCAAGAACTAACTTGCGGAAGTTATGACAGTGTCTCGTTTAAAGTCGGTGAACTCGTCAGTGTAACGCGTTCTACTGTTTGTCTATGGAGTTTTCATGTATGATCATGCTTGATTTTATGTATGTTCGGAATGGGTATGGTCCTGAACTTGTGTGTGTCCATATACATTTGGCCATTTTTGTATTGGTGTATTAGATGTTCAACCTCCTATTGAATATTACCACCAGCTGTCAAGATGTATTGATCATAGGAACCCGTCACTATAAGTAATTCTCTTACTAACTCTCGGTTTTGTCAGGAATTTAAGCCTCAATTTACAAATGATACTCCGCCATTGCACCCTTTGGGAGGCTTCCAGTCATGCACCATCATGACTAGTGGCCTCAGTCATCAATTTTGTTTTCGTTATTATAATAAAATGTTACGTGTGGACACTATTTATTATTTGTCAGGTCCCCGTCATGATTGGAATACATGGTAGTTTTCACATTTTGGGGACATTTGTTCTTTCCCGGGATATTTTTACCAGGTGGAAAGCAAAGAGCCAAAGCATTTCCTTTGGGATTAACCCAGAACGTATAGTTACATTTAATCTTGTGCGACGTCCATGCAACAAATCAGTTTCTAATATAATTTTACGGCTAGGGTTAGAAAAAAAAAACCCAACAACACGTACCTTGTCGTGTTCATGAGAAACCTCAAAGCCTTTCATACTGAAAACTTTCACCTTGTTGAAAACCCTAACACTGGAGACTTGTTCTAAAAACGCAGAAATCTTTTACAGCGTCCAGCCTTGTCTAAGTCGGGAAATTATCGTCATATTAGAATATGAATCAGCACCTTGTGACCAATCAGATTTGAGAATTCTACATCAATAGACTAAACCTCCTTGCGAGTACAGAATTTTATTGAAATAGCTCACATTCTGTGTTTTTTTTCACCCCCGTCTGTGTCAGAATGTGCATTGTTCCCTTAAGCACTTCTGACGTTTAGCTAGGAACCGCAAAATGGCCCTGAAGGCAGAGACAGGAGCTGTCTCAGCTCATTTCCAGCCCACGGTTTTTCAGTGAGCCCGATGAAATGATGCTCACTTCTTATCATAACTCCTATTTATCATTGGCTTTATATTTCAGTCTGCCTGCTTGGTGCTGAGAGCTGACAGGACACGTGAGCATTATCAGCAGCACCGTTCGGCTTTCGGTGTCTGACCTACCCGTCTAAACATGGTTGTGGGCTCTGAACTCTGAATGCTGACCTGGGATTCATTTCTGGGGAGTGTGAGCTATTAGAAAGAAAACGTATTATTTGAGAAACGTTTACTCGAACCATAATTATAAACAGTATGTGAAAACAGCGCGAGTGATTTTGTGTCCTATATCACAATGACCAGTGTTGAGACACCCATCTCTTTAAAATAACCTCCTCCATTGCCGTAAGACCAAAGCGGACGCTGGTCTAAATCTCGTCCTACACCAACTAAACAAATACTTCAGGTTTTTGGCGTTTATGTAATGAGGTGCATGTATCGTCTGTGTAAGAACCTCAAGGGGGTAAAAGTAACTCGGGCTTCTTTACGCCAGCCTGTGGTTTAACTGCACACCCTGTCATGTTTTAATTGTTATTTCACGCTAATGTGTTATCGTGTCTGGATGTATGAATGTTTTGTTACCGGCCGTGCGGATGCTTTGACATTCGACGTGTTTAGTCTGGCTGCGTGGGTGTTGTCGAGTCTTTGTAGGTAAACGTTTCGAGTCCGCCTGTACGACTCTCTGTTTGAAAGGGTGTATTCAGTCTGGATGTATTAAGTCCGACTAGAGGTCAGATTTGATAGCATTCCGATGCGGTGACCAGAAAAGCTGCGAAGGAACAAGGTTAAAGCTCAGACGAGACCTCAGTAAATGAGAAAAAGACGGAGAGTGGGTGTTAAGAAAAGACGAGACGGCGGGAGAGAGAAAGCCTCGTAGGCTGCCGAAAAACACATCGTATTTAGACAGATTCTTTTTACGCATCTACTTCACAGCAATCAATCGATAAAATAACATCAAACCAGTACGGTCGTCTCTGATGGTATTCCACTGCACGCAGGTGTATGCTTATAGACTGAACAATCCACAGACACTCCTACAGCTAATCCACTTTTTTACCTCAGGTTGTCGCATTCTTGTACATACAGAATCATAGCACCAGTGAATCACACTAGCTAACAGGATCGCAGATTTTCTTCAGGCCCGGTTTACCACGGACGTGCGATGCAGTGTGGTACAAAGCTAATGTTTATAAGCCAATGCCCTGTGGAGGCAGTGCGTGACCCCTTGATGAGACAGATCAATAAGGCACGGCCATGAAGTGGCTCATCGATTCTGCTCATGACAGTGCATTTAAAGCTTTAATCTAGCTAACAAGGATAACCTTTCAGTGTGCCTGCATCAGCCGCATACGCTTAACACCAACCTGAACCCCCGACCAGAACCAGATCTGTAGACCTGTAGTCTCACTGTTCGAATGCACGGAATGGTTACGCCCTCGAAGGTGAAAACCCACATGTGAATGTTTAACGTCGTACGTTTCACTTTCCGGCTTTAACACACGTTTCCCAAACGTTTTGGTCAGACGACCCTTGCTGCTTGAGGTAAGAACTCGCTAGTAACTTTTCCAACCTGCTAGCGGCTAAATCGGCAGAAAGCCGCAGAAAGCCGCAGAAAGCCCTGTGTGGGAACCGCTCGGATTTCATCACGTATCTAGTTTTGACCTCCCGCGTTTCATGCAGCGCCTTCGGAAGTTCGCTTGTCTGTTGGCAGCATAAAAGGAAAGTTCATTTTCAGGTACTGACTGTTTAAGTGGCCGGAATCAAAAAGCACGCTAACGGTCGTTTTTAACATGTATCGCACAATTGTACGTTTCATCCGTTTGAAGTCACGTTTATAATGGCGTGGAATGTGTGCAAAACAAGTCATTTGAAGTTCCCATTATCGCTTGTGCTAGAACCTCACCAGCCTCTGTTCTTTTTCTCTCTTAAAGAGAACCGCGAAGCCTAACGTCCTTCGTCTTGAGGTTGACTATGCTTCGACAAATACAGAAAACTTCACCATGTCAACAAGTCCAGGTCCACCGTACACGTCCCCGTGTCCGTTACTACAGAAACTATAAAGTAGTAGTTAACATAGTCTCGTGAGGGGCTGTTAGAGAAAATGAATCAACACCTTCTGAATAATCAGATTTGAGAATCCTAAGAGCCTGAGCTGCGTTCAGCATTATTTTAGCTCATGCAACGGCTTTGAACTTTGCGAAACTTTTGTGTTTCGTTAACTTACTCTGAGTGTTTCCGTTACTTCCTGCCCTCTTCCTGCCCTGCACCCCTCTCCCTTTCATGTTAGCTGGAACCTTAAGAGTGAGCCGTAAAACCCGCCGGCATAGAAGGCTGTACTCGGGGCTCAGCTTTTGGCCTCGGAGGCTTTCTTTCAATCTCTCTGTCCATCTGGGCCTCGTTTTTTCCCTCGCTCTCCCGGCGCCCTGCCCCGCTGCAGGTCAGGTTTCCATTAACTGTGGCTCCCGTAGCTGAGCTTAGCTCGCTGTGGCACTTCTCTCTATTAGATCTCACATCAAATCCTTTTTTTTCCCTCACTGGAAGCCTGCGAAAACCGCCGCTGAATGCTCGATTCTGCCCTACTAATGAAGCCGTTCAACACCGAGAGAGGTGAGCGAGAAACAGAGTGCGTTTGATCAGGTATGCAGCAGTCACGCGGGACGGATTCGAACGTCTAATGCGGATGCGCCACAGCTGGATCCGTCTTTGTCATATATGTATCTGTTTTCCTGATTTTGTACGTCCTTATTTGTTTTTGTGTGTGTGTTTGCGTGCACACGCCCACAGCTCTCAGCATGGAGCGTTTGAAATGCAGATGAAGAAAAGGTTCGCAACTTGAGTCAGAGTCACTCTCGTGAATTTTGGTGTGTATGACCTCATCACTTCCATCTGAAACACACACACACACACACACAAGGAGTAATCAATTGTGTGTGATGAGATGCCAACTGGGCGTCTTATGTAAGAATTTTGCGTAAACAGCAGTGTTCTGTTGCAAGCGCGGTTCAGTGCATGATGGGAAAGAAAGAGGGTTTTGTTGCCGAGCACATTCTTACATCTGCTCTAATATTCGGGCGCCTAATCCAATCAGAGGGACGGACAACAAAGGAAGACGCTCGCATTCACACCTACGGGCAATTTAGAGTAGCCAGTTGACCTAATCTGCATGTCTTTGGACTGTGGGAGGAAACCGGAGCACCCGGAGGAAACCCACGCACGCACGGGGAGAAACTCCGCTCAGAAAGGCACCCTGGGTGACCGGGGGATCGAACCCAGGACCTTCTTGCTGTGAAGCGACAGTGCTAACCGCCGCACCACCGTGCCGCCTGCTCCAAACACATCTTAAGTATGATTTCAAACAATAAAGTGGCAGCAATGAATTCGAGCTGGAGATGTGTTCACGCACTCCCTTTTTGAAAGCGTAGTCTGCTGTAAAGTTTCTACAGCGCGTAACATATTCATGCTGTGACCCGAGTGCACACGCTCACGTATCGACAAGTACGAACCCCGGAGACCTTCGCGGGCACGTGCGCACGTCCTTGACATCGCAGATATGCACGCACAGAAGTATAAAGCTTATATAGTTGAAATGTGAGGGTGTGTGTGTGTGGGCTGTAAGGCTGCAGGCTTTGCCTCAGGCTGCACTTCGGCTTCACATTCAGCCCTTACACACTACGTACAATACCTCCCCCCCGTTGTGTGTTAAAGGTGCAGTCATCGATTTTACTCCAGCACACTGTTGGTCAAATTCAGCAAATATATCTCCCCTCCTCACATTCCGCTAGCAGTCCTTTCTGGGCGCGCTGGAAAAAATAATCCGGTGCTCGTATACAGCCCGGACTCTGTAAATGGGGTTGTTTTTAACAAAATAGCGACACTTTGTATGTTTATAGTCACATTTAGAGTTCTGGAGAAAACAGACCATATCATGTAACCCAGGAAAGTTTGTCTGTTATAAAGAACTCCCTTTCATCCTACATTTTGCATAAGCTTTACGTAATCCTTATGGCAAGATCAGACTAAGTGATATTTTTGTCTTTCGCGAATGGTCATCATGTCAGATTAGGCAATCACGGTGCCATGGATTCTTGCCGTGTCTTGGTCGCGAGACTGGCAGTGCTACAAGTTTAACTCTGACCAATCGTCGTTCAGGTCCTTGCATGTTGTCGGGGCATGTTGTGGTCATGTTGTGGTTGTGGGCGTCGTTGGGTGTCTCAGGCGCCACGTCGCTGTTCTTCAGTCATGTCACACTACAAAACCCGACGTTCATTTTCGGGCGCTGGAAATTTGTCAGCCTCGACAAAATCGTTGTGGGGTCCGGTCCCGGCGTTAAGAAATCTTCACCATATCGATGATTCTACGTTGTTTTCTTTGTTATACTTCTTTTTTATTCATCTATTTTCAGGTTTAGCTCACGTGGCACGTCCACCAGACAAGTCTTTGTGAATCATCTGCTAAACAGAAAGAGTGCGATTTGAATTACAGCCAGAGACATTCTCAGGGCTAGAAAATGAAACGTGTTGTGACCAATCAGATTAGAGACTTCAACAGCACTGTGGAAATAAAGGCTCATTCAAATCGGAACACATTGAAATACTAAAGTTCAGGGGACTTCTCTGCAGAGCGCTGACGTGGCTCCAGGGCTTCATTTTCACCAGTTATCCGGTTCCGCCCGTTTAATCAGGCGATCTCGGTGCAGTGGCAGTTTCCTGCGTGGGTCACTGTGGCACTGAAACACAGGAGGCCTGATAGTGGAGCATCGCTCAGCTGAGGTTGCTAATATTAAAGATGTTAGTTATGTCACCATGAAATGTCACTTAAATGTTACCGTCCTGAGTGCAAACAGAGCTCATGTAGTCTCTTAACATTCTGCCACACACACACACACACACAGAAGAAAGGTTGGTATCAATCAGGAAGAGCGTCTGCATTGATTGTCTGACAGTGTGTGAGAGGGAAGGAAGGGCAGGAAGCTGATGTGTGGCTGTAAATCACTGCATTTCACCCTGTCACCTCTCCCCCATGTGCGCGTGTGTGCGCGCGTGTGCGCGCGTGTGTGTGTTTGTGTGTTTGTCACTGTTTTTCCTCCTTTCTTTCTCTTTTCACAATTTTGTTCCATTTCTCCCTCATGCCCTGTGTGTGTGTCGCCGCACCTCTGTCACTCCTCTCTCTCTCTCTCTCTCTCTCTCTCTCTCTCTCTCTCTCAGACACGTTTGCCCTTCATGCTTCATGCTCTCTTTCTCTTTCTTTTCCCACTCTCTGTCAATCTTTTCTTATCATTCCCACCTTATAGTTCTCTCTGCTTCATCACTCTCTCCCAGGGATAGTGTACAAGTCTGCGAGTGCTTCAGAGGATGTGTGAGGTGTGTGAAGCTCTGTGGTTCCTTATGGTGTGTAAGAGCACACCTTGAGAGCACGTGTGTGAGAAGGTTGTAGGGATCGGCAAGTAGAGAGGAAAGTGTGGAAGCTCTCTCTCTCTCTCTCTCTCTCAATTCAATTCAATTCAGTTCAATTCAATTCAAAGATCTTTATTAGCATGACCATAAATGTGTACAGTATTGCCAGAGCATTGAAATGAGACCGTTTCAATAAAACAAATACAGTAACAATTAAAAAGGAAAAATAAGTACACAGCTCTCCTTTCTTTCCCCCAACAGGAGGGGCAGTTTGTCCGTGTGGGGCAGGAGGGAGAACTGGGGGGG
>JAQQZR010000005.1:23432563-23453074 GCA_030068235.1 Notoglanidium macrostoma | reverse complement strand
TCTCCTCTCCCTCCTCTCCTCCCTCTCCTCCTCTCCCTCCTCTCCTCTCCTCCTCCTCCTCACCTCCTCTACTCTCCATTTGCAACACAGATTAGTTCTAGTTTTCATGTACATTGTAACCAGTATTTCATTTTTAACCTCTCTCTCTTGAAGTTAATTAAACAAAACAATGCAGCATATTATGTTGGTGAGAAACTATAATGCGCAAAATCCTCTCGTCTGCAGACTTTCCAGTGTTATACTGTCTGACTGTTACATTTATGTCATTTGGTAGACGCCCTTATCCAGAGCGACTTGCACCTTATTTTATACATGTGAGCAGTGAACGTTAAGGGCCTTTGCTCAAGGGCCCAGCAGTAGCAGCTCGACAGTGCTGGGATTTGAACTCACAACCTTCCGATCATTAGTCCAATGTCTTAACCACTGAGCTACCACAGACATTTATTTGTTTATTTTATTTATTTGACTTTTTTTTTTTTTACATATCATTTGCTGTCATGATGCGTTTTCCCTGCATTATTTTCCATCATCTATTTTCTGTTATGAAATTTCAGTACCAGTGTCGTGGTACTTAATGGGATCGGTATCAAGGTCAAAGTTTTTGTTATTGCGACAGCTAACCGGTGATCTAATCTTCCAGCAAGCGTCCTTCACGGATCAGTCCTTAATCCTCTTTCATATATGATTTTTATGATGCTCCTTGGTCAAAGCACTGGAAATCATAGCCTGTGCCACTCTTTCACTTTATTTTCACTTCTACACGGATGCCACAGATATTAACTGTGCTGCAGACAAAAATGTCTCATAACACCAGTGGTGTATATTATTAGTGTTATATTACATATTGTTTTCACTGCGTACTTTAGCTATGTGTGATTTGAATGGATGTTGCTAAATTAATGAGCAATTCTCAATTCTGACTCCTCAGAAGGTGTTAATTAACTGCAGCTGCAAGGAAAATCACAACACTTGCTCTAATACATTGTTGTTCATATAGTAATAACTAACACGGGGGGAAAACCATGTTACAGGAGAAAGAGAAACATATTTCTGCGAGACGTTTATTTAGCGTGTCATTTCCAGCGACAAAGCTGTAACTTATAGTTTTCCTTCATGGTTAATATATTCAGGACGAAGAGCGTCGTGCTTTTCCACTTCCTCACTAAGATGTCAAGCTGCAGTTTTTTTTGGTCATTTTAGGTACAAAAAACCCCTAAACGACATCATTGAGGTGAGGGCGCTAAATACCGAGCCGTTACAAAAAAACATCCGTTAAGAAGAATGCGGGAAAAAGAAAAAAGAAAAGAAAAAAAAGCCGGCCCCGTGAATGGTGGCGCGCGCAGACTGAATTAGCGAACATCCTCAAAAATCGATTGTGCTGAGTTGGTCACGTGTTATCGTCACTGTACATCTATACATTACCATTGCAGTTTCAAAACACCTTCGAATAAACGTTTTAAACCGATTTATTAGCAATATGCAAACAATAACTTGCTAAGTTGTACTTGAACAGTGAAATATGAAATATACTTGATGTATGTATTGGGGGGGGGGGGGGTTTGTATAAAATGGGTGATTTGCAATAAACCACAGCATTTATTAATTTTTTTATGTCAATTGAAGGTCCTCCCAAGGGTAGTGTGTGTGTGTGTGTGTGTGTGTGTGTGTGTGTGTGTGTGTGTGTCTTGGTGCAAGCAACGTACTATCTACTGCTATCTGCTGTTAGTCTACAGGTGTCTGTTTTTATGTTCATTTTAATGTTCATGCATTAGGGAATAGACAATCTGCCTCTCTCTCTCTCTCTCTCTCTCTCTCTCTCTCACTCACTCGCTCTCTCACGCTCTCTCTCTCTCAATGGCACCCAGTTATGTCCGACCTGAATCAGACCAGAACAATTCCATTTTCATTTATCTATAAAGCACCCCCAACCGTCTCTATAATGCCTGTTCGAATATCGCTATAATCTGGGCTGTTGTCGTAGCAACCATTTTATCGCTCTTGGCAAACGAAATGATGTCTATGACCTCTGGCGTTCGTAGCCACCTCCACCTCTTTCTCTCTCTCTTCTGCCTTGATCTTCCTCCCTCGCCCCAATCCCCTTCCGCTCTGTCGTTCCTGCTTTAGTCTTTCTCTCTCTCTCCACTCATCTCCCCTCTTCCTCCCGCCTCCCTCAACGTCAGTGAAAGCCTCTGAACTCCTTGTTAATTAATCTCAAAAGAGCAGTGTGTCCTTCCTGAAGTCCCACTTGACATTTTTAATGCTTTTTTCCCCCTAATATGCTGTCTGTCTCTCATGTCTTTTTTTTCTTCGACTGCTTTTACTGTTGTTACGTGGCAGCGAATTACGCCAAGCTCTTTAGCGCCATCCGAAAGGCTCACGGCAACTCGAGTGAACACGCGAACAATATACGAGCGTGTGAATGAGAATCACTCGTATGAGAAAGAACAATCACGTGACCATGAAAGCGCATGACACTGAATCCTGAATCGCGTTTCATAATAAAAACACACGGACTAGACGCGCCACTTTTGTTTAGCTACGTAGCTCCTTAGCAGATTAGCAAAGCAAGCTAAACGTGCTAGTCACATTCGTACACTCGCTAACGATCCCTGTGACTTCCTTCCGAGCTTTAGTTTCCTTCCTGACGTCTCTATGCACATCACATTGTTATTCAGTTGAAATGACTGATTACTTTATGTGCTGTATGAGAGCACCGCGCCCGTCAATACAAAATACCATTCTACTCCTAGCTAGCTACAGAAATGTTCTGGTTGACCAGATAACGTTAGCAAGCTCTCCTCTCCAGTAATAATAGCATTGATAACGTTACCGCTGTAACCACGCGAATAATGAACGCGAGGCTCAGACGCTTCGTGAACAAATCACTCATTCCTACACCGAGAGTCATGTGACTCGGGCCCGAAAGACCCGCACGTGACCGAATCTGAGCCTGAGTGGAGCCGCTTACCTGTAGAGGTGTGTGTGTGTGTGTGTGTGTGTGTGTGTGTGTCCATCTCCTGCCTCAAAGCTTTGCTCTGCATCGCTTTATTTATTTAACCTTAATGGTCTAAGGCTAGCCAATTAAATCTGAATTATGTATTATTAAGCAGGGTTCTGGCAGCGCTGCATTCTGCTTTCAGAGAGGGTGGGTATAGCGTCTGCTTGTGTGTGTGTGTTGGTGTGTGAGAGGATGATCCTACCTCTGTTGCTCTGTTTGCTTTTGTACTTGTATTCTTGTCTCCTAACTGCCTGACTCACCAATATTTTCTTGACCAAAGCAAAAAAAGGTCAAGGTTAGCCTGGAAATTGCCTCAAAGCAATCAGTGCTCTCTCTGAGAATGACTCTGTGTGTGTGTGTGTGTGTGTGTGTGTGTGTGTGTGTGTGTGTGTGTGCAAAATTTCATTCTTTTCCGGTATTGCTTGCTCCACAGCACTAACACTCTTTCCTATAAATGATATACATTTAAATTTAGTATATAACGATTTTCCAGTAACATGAATAAGACTCATTAAATCTATATTTTCTTTCAAAATGCATTTTCTCTTTTATTTTGAATTCTCTTTTATATTCTTTTTTTTTCTTTTTTTTTTTGACTGTATAAACTGTAAATTATGAAGCCATGTAAAAAAGAGTGGGGGGGGGGGCAGCTCATCATTTTGAGTTATTTCATTGTTTCAAGTTAATTTCTCATTATTTTTGCCTCAATCTTTGAAGATATATCCTAATTTTGCGTTGTCTCTCTATTTCAGGATATTATGCCTTTATTCCAACTTAACATCTTGTCATATTGACTCAGTAACTCATCGTTTCAGTAGTTATCTTCCTTACTATTTAAAACCCCACAATCTAACAGTTACACTAATTGCTTGAATATTAATTTGCAGTAATGATCATTTTTATTCCGTACGCTTTAGCTGACAGCGAGCAATCTAGACATTGCTGTAATAGGATATAGAGGATGCATATCCTCTGGCTAATGATCAGTACTTCGCTTATGGTATAGTTAAACATTTGAATCCTAACACTTAAATCATTTATGACAAATAGTGACTAGAATAAGTACCAGGTAGGTGTAGCAGATAGAAGGGTCAGTGAGCATGAACACATCGCAGGCACCTAATAAAGTGTATTTTCGGTGCAGATGACAGAATTTTGTGGCGTTTTCATAATCTGCGACTCTTATATATACCCCTTTCACCCAGGTATTGCTATGTTCCAACTAAATACCCTCTCTCCATCATATTGCTCTCACTGCTCTTGTGACGTAGATGGCCCGTGATGCGTTAAAACAAAAAAGTTCGTTTGCAGTAGCACCCACTGACAACGGCAATGTGGGCGGGGCCGGTTGAGGTAAGAAGGTTAAGCAGAGTTTGAGAATTAGAGCTTCAGGTAGCAAAGGAGACGGGAACATCTTGCAGAAGGTCTGTTCCAGCATAAGGTAGACATAAACCCATGCACGCATATTATACACACACACACACACACACACACACACACACACACGCACGCAGATGTGTCTGTAAAAGGGCTTACATTTATCTCTGCCTGATATCCACACACTCGTACACACTCACAGCATGGGGTTCTGACTGTGTGTGTGTGTGTGTGTGTGTGTGTGTGTGTGTGTGTGGACAGCTGAGACACGTCACCGTTTACATCTGTCTATCATGTGTCTCCAATGTGTCCAGCTGACCACATGTTCACATTCCGTTACTGCCTACATCATTGTTCCTGTTATGTCAAGGATGCATAAGGACACATTAGCATTCACACACCAAAAGATTTGTGGTCAAATGCGTCCCAGACCACCCCAGCAAGTGGTTTGAGTGAATACCTCTTGAATACGTCTTGGTGGTCACTTCCAGTTGTATTTAGCGCTGTGCACTTGTGATCCTATTGCCCAAGACACAATGCCAAGTGTAAACGGTGTATGAAATGTGATGTGCTTTTGTGCAGTACTTCATTGACGTTGTGAGGACACCTGCCTGGCTTCCATAAGGAAAGCCAAATATACAGCTTTTATTTGCTTTTAGTTAGCAGGTAAAGATCAGGCTTACAGCATTATTATTACTTAAAGGTAACACATAGCTACAGTAATAGACGTCAAGTCGATGGAAAGACCTTACGACGAGTAATTTAAGTGTGTGTATTTGTGTGTTGAACAGGTGGAAATCGAAAAGCTGGACTATCACCACTACCTCCCGCTGTTCTTCGATGGTCTGTGCGAGACGTCTCACCCGTACGAGTTCTTCGCCAGGCAGGGTGTGCATGACATGCTGGAGCACAGCGGCACCAAAATCTTGCCAGTCATCCCTCAGCTCATCATCCCCATAAAGAGTGAGTCGAACATAAACACAGACATTTTCATTCCATCAAATGAATGCGGTATAATTTTGTCAGATTATATCCCTCAGACTTTCACTGATTAAAAGTTGTTGTGATTTACCGAAAGCAGTGCTGGCAAGAACACGGAACGCATAAAGACCCATAGTGATTGAGATAATATCAGGTTTGGTTGGGAAGAGACAACGACATGTGTTACTATTTAAATGAAAACAATGAAAAAGGATATTGACATGGATTTATACTGCATACGAAATAAAACTTCCCAGATGAAACACATTAACAGACAAGACCACGAGCCACGTTGAACCGTAACATCATGAGTGTTAATTCAAGGGCAGGGAACTTACTGATACCTTATAAGTGTGTTACACTGCAACCTTGACAACGAGCACATATAACGGTTCACTCCTAGGCAAGCATTTTAATCATTCAGAAAGGAATTATGTTTGGCTTACGGTGCATGTAATGACCACATCTTACAGTGGGAAAAGGGCTGACCTTGGCAAAATTTTTAGGCTGACATATGCAAAGCAAAAGAACGGCATGTGTAACAGACAAAACGGTGGAAACCAAACGTGGAAGAGATCCCCAGTAGAACCAAGAAGACTAGGCAAACAGAGAAAGCCATAAAGCAATCTAACTGTGCATGGAATACAAACACTCAGCAATGCAGTGGTATTCTGGTGATGGAGCACCTCTGCTGCCCTCTAAAGCCCGGATCCACCAGCAGTAAGGTATACCGTTGGGTCTTGGGGTATGGTAATTAGGATGTTCTTGGTGGTAAGTGTTGTATGAGTCCCCTCAATGAATATAGGTAAGGTAGGAAGATAGGTATACCAAGGTATACCCCTGGGTCTTGGAGTCTAGGAGGTCATGGACAACGTTGTCTGGTTGCCTGTCTATTCCCAGTGGTGGAGGGGGGTCGGGGTCGCTCCCTGTGGCCTGTGTGCATGATTGCTTTCCCACCCCTAAAACACAAATATGGAATGTAAAGGGAATGTGATGACAAGCTGGCAGTTGGTAATACCGAAGTGACCTGACAAAGTATTTTAAATAAACCAATAAGAGTAATTTGCAAAAAGCAAGACATGAGAGGAGCCCACAGTGAAACACAGTGTCCTCAGACAGTCCTTGAAGTCTGAAAACCTGTTGAAAATCCTTCACCGTAATTCTTCTCAGTGGGTGACAGCTTATGAGAGATGAATGCCCAAGGGTGTAATTCAGGAGGTGTGCCAAAACTCTGAGAGAGCATAGCATCAATGCCAGTTTCTTACAAATCTGTTTCCGTTATGAATAATTCTGCTGGCTTTGGATGACGTAATACGAGAGCACTAACTTATAATTTTTCAGACTTTCAAATGCTTCAGTGGTGGTTTCAAACCCAGGGACCTTTCTGGATTTGTCCTTTAGGGGATAGGTAAGGCTGTTGCCACAGAGCTCATACCATGAATGAATTGGTGATATGCCTTGGCAATCCAGAGACGTTACTGCTTGACTGTTTTGGGTTGAAGTTGTTCCACCAGCTTTGATCTTGTCCTCATTCCTATCAACCTTTTGAAGGAGGATGGTGGTTTTGTGAGATTTGCATTTTTGTGTTTTGACCTAAAATCGATTCTCCATCGGTCAGTTTAGCATTAGTTATATATACTGTACATGTTGCTCTCATGTTCTGGTGGGCATTGGTGGCTCAGTGGTTAAAGGCTCTGGGTTACTGATCAGAAGGTCGGGGGGTTCATTAAGGGTGAAATAGTGACTACAGAGTCTGAGTTCGCCCCTTCTCATTTCAACAAAAAAAAATCCCAGCAATGATAGACAATGCGGAAAGAAGGATATAGCTCTGTTTTTGGGAGTCTTCTTCCATTGCTATGTCTTTGGGGACCAAGAGAAGACAAAATCTCCCACAAGACCCCATTAGAATGTTGATTGCACAATCCCATGCTCTGTGTGTTCTTTGGCTGTGCTAGACCATGGGATGGAGCTGTTACTATTGCTTTGGTTTTGGGGCAATTATTGTACAGCGTAACAGGAAATGGCTCCCTTTAATATGTCCCCTTGTCGACAGCCAGGGAAATAATAGCATAATGTCCTTGAAAGAATGTACTCCCAACAATGACAGTACCTCATCATGACAGATGCTGATCTTTAAAATCTGCTGATCTGCTTTTTTTTCTTCTGCTGACAATTCCTCCTGAACTAAAGGATTGATCATCAGATTCTTAGACCCAGAGAGGAGGTGATACTACGATGGTGGTGATTAGAAATCTGTCAATGAGTCCCTGGCTGATTAAATTTCCTGCTGCCCATGAGTTTGTCAGAGCTGAAAGAAAAGAAAAAAAAAAGCCTCCTCAGTAAACACACAGAGAGAAAAAAGAAGGCATTTATAATCTAGGGTGCTGGAGTTTGTACTCAGCATGGGTGCAAGGTCAAGATCTCACTGCTTTAAGCCCTAAGGGTGTTAGCAGAATCCCTTGGGCTCTTTTGGGTGGGAGGGATGCCATACCCTCTCTCTTTCAATCGCAGGGACACTAGCCAATCATGGATGTCTCTGAGCTCATGTATGAGGAAGAGGGCGGATAGCGCTTTCCCCTCAAGGGTGTTATACAGTTACATTTTGTTCATAAGAATTTCTGGGGTGCCAATAATTGTGACACATGGAAAAAGGTTTTTTATTTAAATTTCCTGTTCCAGTTTCTACATTTAAATGTTAGATTTCTGCTAATGTACTACAGACGTTTTGTTAACCAAGGTTGCCAAATATTCTGAAGCTGACTCTACTTACATTGGCAGAGAGTTAATGCAGTGGCCTTAGACCTTGGCCACGAAATCTAACACACGCACACATGTACTCATACACGCACACGCACACGCATACAATCTGAACTTTTCACTCTCACATATACACCCTCTCACACACATATGCCCACTTTGAAGGCATCCCACCACTTCTAATCCTCTTTCAACTCGCACCACTTTCTCTTCTGAAAGCACACACACTCCAACACACACATGTACACAGCTGTGATAATGGCATTTTAAGTGGCTTCTTCCTTATTGGACCTTGATTAAGAGAGAACTCGCCGACCTGCTTGTGCAGCAAAGCCCACAGCCGAAAGTACAGACCCACGCTAATTACTACAGGGAGAGAAAGAAAGAGAGACGTAGACTGAAATGTTTGGGTTCCAGCTACTTTGACTTTCAAACTGTTACCAAAAAAAACCCCAGTAAAAACTTTTTCAAACTTTTGAATAATTGCTCATTAATGTGATTCATGCAGACAGAGCTTTAATGTTCAGGTCCGTGGTGACAGGAAGCCTCTGATGGAGCTGGGTACTGTGCCTGTGAGACGTTGCTCCGTAGCAGCTCGGCTAGTTAGCGATTTATGGCATGGTGAGTGTGATGGAGTTGATGGTGGTATTACTACAGGAGCGGACACTTTGTAAGCTGAGCTTTTGGAGCAGAGTGTACAGACGAGGAGGTGAGAGAGCTGGACAGGCTAACGGATTAAAGTAGTGTTGCATCAGTCTCTTAAAGGTCCACTATGTAGGATTCAACCACCCGAATGCCCCACCCTTACCCTTCCCTTTGCACACGCATATTAGAACATACGGTGGCCTTAGCGTACCTCCAAGTACTTACATTCACACTCCTTTGCTTTTTCAGTGCTAAATTATAAGTACAATTTTCTATTTTCCGAAATGTGGGTTCTCAAACTTGTTTGCCAGAACCAGCAAACACGGACGCCTCTTATTTCTTCTTCTTTGCCTTCCTTCTGGTGCTTTTCTGTTTTCTATACTTTTACTTTCATATTCTGAGTTTGTATTTTTTGGAGTAAAGAATTTGAACTTTTACCCAAATATTTTTTTATAAAAGAAGATAAAGAAAACACGATTATATTGCCAATCTCACTTTGTACAACTTCTCACCCGGCCAAGTTCCAGTTCATTTCACATCTCTGGTTCTCGCAGTCAAGTGTTAGTCGCACTTACATTTGATTACACACAGACAGGTCAAGAACCAACACCACTTTTTTTCTAACACACGAACACACAATGTTTCTCAGAACTAATGTATACTGAGTGAGGAATAATACATTACAGGGTGTCATGGGAAATGATCCAACACCTTCCGACCAATCGGAATCGAGAAACTGGATGCCGTGATATAGACGAAAGTGACCCGTGTTAGTAATTGGTACTCCAGTGTTAGCATTATATCTCTGAGCTATTAATGTCACAGTTGTGATATTTGTGTTATGTTGTTGCTAATGGGACGTGGGCACGGGGGGTTAATTCCTATATGAGCAAAATAAGCTCAGTTTAGAAAGCCACATCTAATCTTGTGGAAACTTCCTGCTCACAGACATACATTTCTGGAGGTTGAGTAATATTTCGAATATATTTCTATCAGGAATTTGACTCAACGCAGTTACTAAAACCTTCCAAATGTCACCCAGCTCTGGCATTTAGAGAAGGCGTCGGTGCCCAAGGTCGCTTGCTTTTAGAGTTCAATATGCGGCACGCTGACACATG
The DNA here is from genome assembly GCA_030068235.1 of Notoglanidium macrostoma. NCBI lineage: Eukaryota > Metazoa > Chordata > Actinopteri > Siluriformes > Auchenoglanididae > Notoglanidium > Notoglanidium macrostoma. The sequence goes on along the minus strand of JAQQZR010000005.1, from coordinate 23,443,198 downwards.
AATTAATGATTACTTTATTCCAAGAGATTTGCAGGCGGATGCGCGCCTGATAGATCGTTCCCTCCTTAGCTCTTCCTCGCCTCTCCTCCTCCTCCTCCCTCCTTCTCCCGTCCCTCCGCTCCATCCCTCCACATGAGAAATATGAATTATTGAACAATCCACCAGGCTAAATGTCACACCTGGGGAAAATGGTGTGCCGTGCTTTGGTAATTAGAATTTCAATGTTTGTGTTTGAATGAAGACTATATGAGTAAGTCATATATTGAATGAACCATCTGAACGGAGCTGCTGGCCTGTTTCAATTCAGCACTGACGGGAAATGAGACTGGTATGAGGCTCGAAAATCAATGTATCAGATCGACAGGTTAATTTCTTCAATATTGTTTTATTTTCACGTCAAGGATAACAAAGCTAAATAAATTTTTTTTTTTTACGTACTTTTAGATTCGTTCAGCCATGAGTACAGGTTCCGTCAAATTAGCTGTTACTCTAAAAACATCACGTTAGAACAAGTGCATGATGTCATAGAAATGCCTGGAAGGTTGAGTTCAAGTTCAAATCCCAGTGCTAAGAATACTCAGCTATTCTGCAAATATGTGTTTCGATTGTACTCTTCCTCGTTTATAAATTGGCGTTGTTATTACTAAAGACGTTCCCATTGGTTAAAAAGATTTCAGGCGACAGGCAGCGAATCGTGGTGAAGGTGAAGAAAGTTCTTCAAGTTATCAGGGAGAACATAGTTACACAAGAGTCGAGTGGAAAAAGCTACAGACCCAAAGCAAAGAGCATAAACATTCCGGTCAGTACAATTGGCACCATGTAAGATTTCACAACGAGCTAGACTAATGATAAGGTTAGGAAGGTAAGCGTGAAGCCAGCAGTCACTAGAAAAACGTTACGGGGCGACCTGAAAGCAGCAGGAACAACAGCTACACCGAGAGCAATAAACAGTAAATTGCACAGCATTTGGACAAATCAGACCTCCTTTGAAACAACACACACAGGTCAGACGTAACAAAAATACAACCTTTTACCCATAATTCAGCTCATGTTTGGAGAAGAAGGGTCGCGTGTATGATCTCAAGAACACCATGCTGGTGCTGGGGCATTACATGTCATCGAAGGAAACATGTATGGAGCAATGAACCAGGGTATACTGGAGGAGAACGTAATCTCATTTGCTGACTAAATGAATCTGAGGAGATGCTTGATGTTTCAACAATCCCAAACATATAGCCAAAACAAGGCCGAGCCAATCTCCTGACTGAATCCCATTGAAAAGCTGAAATTTTCAGAGGGACTATTTTATTCTTGGGAAATTTGGCAAGAGAACTAGCCCAAGACTAAACTACAATGCTACAAAAAGCTGATGCTAATTACTTCTTACCAGAAACATCTCAACGCTGTAATTGTCACCAATAGCACTGCAGCAAGGTACTAATTTTGGTAATACATTTTTTTTTAATCAATTAAATTCACTGGAAGGGGGTAGAATACCAAACCATTCAGCTGTTTTGAAGGTCATGAAGTACGCAGTGGCCTCTATTATCTTTTAAATGGAACACATTTGGACTCGCCAATCCTCGTCCTAGAGCCTGTTCCCAAGCCCAACTGAGCAAACCATGGAGACAGGCTTTAGTCAAGGACGTGATCAAGAACACGAAGGTCACTCTGACAGAACTCCAGAGGTCCTGTGTGGAGATGAGAGTGTGTCAGAAGTACAACCATCTCTGCTCCACTTCACTAATCATGTCTTTATGCTAGAGCAGTCATGTGACATTTCACTTGTCCAAAAAACACTCAGGGGACTCTCAGGCCGTGGGAAACTAGACCTCAGGTCTGAAGACTGCGATGCAATACAGAAGTGGCTTCAGGACGAGTCTGTAAATGTCCTTGAGTGAACCTGAACCTGACTGAACTTCTCTGGAGAGACATGAAAATAGAGACACAGTGACGCGCCTCATCCAACCTGACGAAGCTTACGAAGTTTATGATGAAGGAACTGTAGATCCCCAAATCCAGAGCTGATAGCACGACAAATTGCTATAAGGCTGTAAATGCTTATTGCCACTAGCAGCTTCACAAGGTACCGCCCGACGGGAATGTGTATGGTTGTGCTATCTAAGGTTATTTTTGTTCAAATACATTTGCAAAATGAAGAATGAAAATAGTAACTGGGAGCGAACAGGAAAAAACGATTTATACCCAATTAAATTAGCAATAAACCAGCATTATGCTACTAAATTACATTTGCGCCTGCACAAAAATAGAGCCTTACACGGCCCAGTCTTTAAACTCAGTTAGAGTGTCTCCCAAAAGCTGCAAGCTATTTTAAATATTTCAGTCACTTTTTCATATTTTTTACGCCAAAGATCATTAAGAAGAGAATTCCCCAAAACCAAGGGTGCAGAAATACTTGACTAATCGTACTTTGTTGCTATTCCGATGTATTATTTTTGGCATGTTTACACTTTACTTGATTATTGAATGTTAATGCTCTTTTAGCAAACAATCAAGTTCATAAAAAAAAAGCTATCAGGGAAATAAACATCTCCAGTCATGTTATCATGCTACACGATGTAGTTAGTGTTTTATCTATCCATGTGTGTTTGAATATCAGTAAGTCACTGGACTGCAGTGTGAAACTTGAGGATGAGTGCCCCTGGTTCTACCTCGGTAAAATGTTTCAGTATGCTGATGAAAGCAAAGAGTAGTATAAAATGCACGAACTCCATCTAATTTGAAAAGCATGCTGGGTTAGCGTGCATGGAAGTTAGCCTGTTTTCTCTGTTACTGTCAGGTTAATCTAGCATCAATTCCAGCAGCTAACAAAAACTAGGCTAGGTAGCAAGTCGGATACGAGCTAATGGTAAATATTGGTTATTTACACAATATTTTTTTCCTCAAATTATATTATTAGAAAGCTATTTAACATCAGTCATGACTGACTGACAGAGACTGAATGATGTCTTCAGGCAAAATGGAATGCAGTGGATATAAAAAGTCTTGCAGGTTTTTGTGAAATAAAAAAAGAATTGATGAAATGATAATGCGCAAATAATGACCAGCAGTTCCGGTAAGATTTTCCCGACATCTTCTTGGTGGTTTCATCTGATTGCGGTCAGCAAAGAGCATACAAAGGACGTATGAGATCTCACTTGTCGACCAGGAGAGGGGTATAAAACAAATTTCCAAAACATGACATGCACCATTGAACACCGTGAAGACCGTCATCAACCAGTGGAGAAAATGGCACACCAGAGTGCCATTACCAAGAACAGGATGTCCCTCCAAAATTTACTGGAAAAAGGATTTTTACAAAAGCGAAAACGTAGCAGGGAGGCTGCCAGGAGATCTATGGCAACATTAAAGGAGCTGCAGGAACATCTGACAAGTCATGATTACTCTCTGCATGTGACAACAACCTCTTGTATTCCTCACATGTCTGAGCTATGGGGTAGGGTGGCTATACAGCAGCCCTTTCACACAAACAGCATCGCAGCCCAACTAGCACCCTAACCCATGGGACAAAATGTGTTATGATCTGATGAACAATTCCAAAGAGGTATAACAAGTGCATAATTCCACAAGACATGACGCATCACCAAAAGAACACCATACCCAAGGTGAAGCATGGTGGTGGCAGCATCATGCTTTAGGGCTGCTGTTCTTCAGCCAGAACTGGGGCTTTTAACAAGCGCAGAACATTCAGCATCTGCTAGTAAGCCGAAGATGAAAAGGAATTTCAAGCACACAAAGGTCTTACCCAAAAGAAGAAGGGTTTTTAAATGGCCTAGTCAGAGCCCAGACCTGGATCCGACTACAAATCTCTGGGGTGACCTGAGGCAGGCTGTGCACAGGAAATGACCTCGCAATTTGACAGCTCTATGTTTTGGGAAGAAAGAGTGCGAGAATATTTTACTCAAGTCAAAGTGTCATGCTGACAGACTCCTACGCAAATACACGGAGTGGTGTAATAAAATCAAAAGCTGCTTAGGGGTGTGCGCATTTAAGTTTCTGATCGTTCCTCACTTTATTTGTATAGTTTGCAGTTTCACATTAAAGGTGGGAAAAGTTCTGACATCTCAGTTTCATTGTTTTGACTTGTTGAAAACTTTCCATTTTGACGGGGGGGGGGGGGGGTATACTTTTTATAATCCACTGTAGCTGCCTCGCATGTAAACAAGGTCATTTCGTCAGGGTATGTTAAATACAGTAGTTACTACTTGAGTATGTTTGATCGCAGTAGCTTTTTACTTTTAATTAGTAAGACTTTGACACATTATCTCGACCTTCACTTAAGTACGATTTCTCAGTGCTTTGTCCGCCGCTGCCCAACACCGTATAATAACCGTACTGAATTAACTCTGGACGTTCCACGTACTCCGAGGACAGTCGAAGCCATTTCAACCCAAACGCTAGAGAAAAATGACTTGGAGAATATGAGAAGCGGTGAGCGATGTAGCTGACTCAGCCGATGAGAAATGAGATCCTGTGACTGAAGCGACCGCTCTGTTCAAATTACTGGAAATTGCAGCCTTTTGGAATTCTATCCATGAGAGATTTCGGGCCACAATGTACTCGTGGAGAAAATTGGAACGAACATTAGAACGGCGCGAGGGCTCCTCGAACCGCCGTGCGCGATTGTTCGGCCCGAGAACGATCAATCTGTAAGGCATGAAAAGGCGGCTTCAGAGGAAGCGGCTGTTAACCAAACCTATCACATTTACTTTCACCTAAATCATTTACGGAGGAATGCACAGATCGGGATGTTCTACTCAATGGACGGAAATTTCGAATATAGCGCTCGAGCGCAGGCGGCGATACCCCGGCGAGGTGCCTCGGAGAAATCTTGACGCGTGTGAGCATTTAACAGATCTCTTTGACATTACTTATGTCAGGATCAGAGCCTAGCAGCAAAATCATAAAACTGGCTAATGCGTTCTCTTCAGGCCATCCATCTGATTTGGACATTAGTCTTACTAATGAGGTGATGCGTTTCAGGCGGTTCATTATTTGTGAGAAGGGAGTTTTTTCTCTGTTATATTAGTGTTGCAGCCATCCTGTTGGTCTGTTTAATTATTCGATTATTACTATTACCATTATTAGATAGAAATGATTAATTACTACACGTGCGTCAGATATCATTTCCACCACCAAGCACGACTTCACAAATCGCATATGGTCAGCACTGCAAATTAGTTTTTTGGGGGTTTTTTTTTGGATGTAAAAGAGTATTTTTTTCTGTTCTTGCCCAAGTGGCTCAGGTTGTTTTTCTTTTTTTTTTGGTGTGTGAATCTGATGTAACGTGGCGCAAAATGTGTACCCAGCGTGAGGCAATCGAAATCTGCTGCCACAGTGGTATTTTAAAACCCGCTTTGAGCAAAAGTTGCACTTACGACACATTAAGAGACCCGTCTTAACACAAAGTGACTCGACTTCAACAGAAGGCTCTCAATAATAACCCAATTTATTCCACAGCCTGGTCGAATTCTCAAATCTTATTGACTAGAGGGCGTGCATTATTTTTGTGTAACCGTACGGCTCGGACAGGACCGTAGGTTCCGGCTGTGTCTTTCTGGATTCGTGTGAACATGACAAGCTGTGTCAAATTCAAGTCAGAAAAAGAGACCGTGTTGAGGAAACTATTGGTTATGGCTTGTATAAGTTAACTTGTCTCGTGTTGTTCCACAACTACGATTGTAACTAAAGCGTTAAAAAGAGTACGCATTTTAATCATAAAAAGATTAGTGCAGTAACTCATCTCGAATCGTACGACTTGAAGCGGAATATTCCAAGATGATGATATTTCATGAACACCTCATGTTGTGTATAAACACTCATATGAGCGATTTACGCATTAATCCTTTCACATCTTGATTGATGAATGATTTGACTTTAAAAATCTGTTTGGTTAATGATTGTAATCATTGGCATGTGTGCAAAATGATCCGCTTTGGCGTCAGCTTTGTGTTGGATTGTTTTCCTGTTCGTGGCACTGCCGTGCCGTGTTCCTTACACAGTTAAGCCGTATAGATAACCGTAAGCAAAGAATGATATTTAAACAGACGTTCAAAAGTGTTGTGTTGCCCAAATTCTCCCGAATTCTCTTTTGTCTTTTTTTTTTTTTTTTTTTTCCCCTTCTGTGAACTTCCATAAAGGTCCACTGTGAAGATGATTTACAGGTGAGCAAAAGAAGCCCAGCTCCTATTATTGGATGTGAAAATCATAACAAGAACATTACACTCCTGAGTGCACTTTCAAAGTTATATACCACATTTTCTGAACAATAAGTCCAGGCAACGTATAAGACGCACCCTAAATTCGGAGTGCTTGGGGGGAAAAAAATCAATACCAGGTATTTTTATTTCATTTTAGTTCTACCGTCTCTAAAGTAGCGATGCAGAGAGCCTCACTGATCTGTTAAACTTTTCTGTCCTGTTAGTGTTTCTTTAATTACTGCTGCTACAGTAATGCTCATGTTGGCTACCTGTAACCTGCAGCAATGCATGTTAATAAACAAAAGAAAGTTGTGAGGGAGAAAACCAGGAAGTACAATGAAAAACTGGGAAGACGTGGTATGGAAATGTAAGGCTTGGGCTTGTAGAAAACACGTACGCTGCAAGGTGTAAATAAACGGTGCAGTTTTTTAAAAACGTGTACAAATAACCTGGAAAATATGCGCAACAATGTATTGCTTAAGCCTTAGCACACGTGTAATATTTGGCTGAGAAAACCCATTTGGAAAAGTCCCAGAGTGCTTGTTTACGTTTGCATGGGCGTCTTGCCAGTTATTTTATAGACACTCCCCAATGCCCCTTGACTCCACCCACATCTCAGTCCACCCAGAAAGAAAAAACATGGCTGACGTGTCCAGCAAAGCCAGATTGTTCATTTATAAGCTGAGCTTTACACATAGCTGTTGGAAAATTTATTTATGATCTTACTTAATATACCTTTAAGGGCTAACAACAAAGCTACAATAACAGACCAATGACAGGACGGGGTGGAGATAGGTCTAACCGCATGCCCCGCCCCCAGTCAAAGGTTTTATTCCTCTAATAGAACAGCAATCTGCCAATGCTAAACAAAAAAAAAATAAAAAATAAAAAATTTTTTATCGGAAAGATAAATTTGTATCCGTGTAGAGTCCTGTGTAATGTTGTGGAACGTCCACGAGCCAAGTCCCTTCCCGTTATAACAGCCCAGAAACATTCCCTCAGCAGCATCTCTCTTTCCATTCTCTTTAAGTTAATAAGGCAAAAGCTTGTTCTGTTACTAAATATAAAAGCCCTCTGTTCTGAAGCCTCACAGAAAAGCACGTCAATAATGACTCAAGCTAGTTTTTTAAACCCGTGTACACGGATCAGGTGCTGTACAGGTCCCTGTGTGAGTTGTTGCGTAGGAGAACGAGCGCATTGATGTGAACCTATAGCCGGAGATCCTGTCAGTGCGGCTGTTAAAGAAAGAGAATGCACACCTTCTTGTTCGAGAAGCCAACCGTGCTGCGGTAGAAAGAAATGAATCAACCCGTTCTGACCAATCAGGACGGAGGATTCTGCAGCGCTGTGGCATAATCACTTTAACCGGAGGTATGGTAAATCATAATGTCTGTCTGTTGTCTATTCACATTCATCCAGTCCGTCACTGTGTTATACAGACTCAAATGGGAGATGATGAATAGGAGAGCGGTTCAGATAAAATGGAGAGATTCTCTCTCTCTTTCTCTCTCTGTCGTGCACTTTCTGCCTTCCACCATCCTTTGATTGCACACAGCCATTAATGCACCACCTGGAATTCATTTAGCAAAAGTGTGTGTGTGTGTGTGTATTTGTTTGTGTGTGTGTGTGTGTGTGAGTGTGTGTGCGCCCGTCTGGGCTTACTTTGCTTTAATAGAGAGAGGATTACTCTTATCAGGCTAGGCTAAGTGGAGGGCCTGCAAATGCTAATGCATGCTCAGACTGATTTGCGTGAGGAAGGGTTATCTCTCCTCCGGGGAACAGCAGCCGCACGCGCACACACGCACGCACACACACAGTCACTCTCACACACACACACACACACACAAACAAGATGTTGCTTAACCTTTCAATAAATGCTAGTCTGAGAAATGAAACATTGCTTACTTCTTGTTGCCCTCAGCACATTATGGAACTCTTCGGAAGATTTTTCTTTTTTGTTGGTCATTTCGCTAAAGCTCCGTCTCCCTCCGATGTAATGATGCTCTTCAGGGCTTAACCCCTTAAACTCCCAGGAGCCATCGACGGGCGCTACGGTGCATTCCTCATTCCCAGAACTACATACTTCCCTTATTAGTGTCACTGTCGTTACTGAATAATTCATAGTATGCGTTAATGGTGAAGAGCTGAATAATAGACCAGGTGTTTAAGAGGTTAGAAACTGAAGTTCTTTTCCTCTCTAACGTTTTCTGCTCACTTTATTAATTCCCGCTTTTTCATTATGGCCCTTCTGTGTTTACATCCTGTTTGTTTCCGTCTGACTTGACAACCAAGTCCAATACATTTAATAGGAGCAGCTGTACACTTGCCCATTCGTTCAATTATCCAGTCAGGCAATCACGCGCCAGCAGCACAATGCATAAAATCATGCAGATCCAGGACAAGAGAGTCAATTAATATTCACCCCCATTAAAAAAAAAAAATAACCAGAATGAGGGAAAAGTGTGTTCTCGGTGACTTTGACCATGGCGTGGTTGTTGGTGCCAGATGGGCTGGTTTGAGTGTTTCAGAAAGTGCTAACCTCCTGGGATTTTTACACATAACCATCTCTAGAGTTTATACAGTACACAAAACAAAAACAGAGCAAAACATCCAGCGCGTGGCAGCTCGAAAACAGCCTTGTTGTGAGAGATGAGAGGTAAAAAAAAAAAAAAAAAAAGTGCTTCAACTTGTTCGAGCTGACAGGAAGCCTATGGTAACGCAAATAACCTCACGTGGTGAGCAGAATAACACATGTGGAACCTTGAGGTGGATGGGCTACAACAGCAGAAGACCACAGTCAGAAATCTCAGCTTTACCTCTGACTGTTACAAAGTGCTGACGCTAAAGACTCCTTCAATAAATGTTAAATAATTGTCCCCTCATAGAGAAGGTTACCATGTCGACAATTACACACGGTTCATGTGAAGCATCTACAGTGCTGTGCGTGTACAAGTTGTTGCCGTGGAAATGAGTACATGTTAGAATATCATCAGTGTTATTCATATAAACCTTGTGTTAGCAGGCAGAGCTGCTGTTATAGACAACGGAGCAATCAGAACTGAGAAATCGGCAGCATTGCGTTATATACATATACAAATTAGGCTATTAGTTTGTTTATATTTTGGGAAACATAATCGAGTAAAATTGTTACAAAATACTGTGAGCAGGCACAAATAATAATAATAATAGTAATCATAAAAAAAAAAAAAAAAAACAGTATTAACATCTGTGTTCGTGAACTCATCTGAGTTTGAGAAACGGTCAGAGACAAAAACCTTGAAACGTTTTGATTTAGGCCACGCCTACTTTGGGTTAAAATCCTAATACAGGTAGGAGGGCACTCTGAGAACGCAGAACCCTCGCCAAGAACAACGGTCGACTCTTCTGTACCAACCTGTAACCACAAACACTTGATATGTCTAGATATATTTCCACTGGAGTCATCAGGTATTTCTACATTGGCTATGTTTTGTCACTATTGAGCCTTACTGCTTTATCTGTACCATCTACTGGATTTTAAGATGTATGGCACCGTTGAGCGCCAAGATTTAGTGGATCTGCCCCAAAAGCTTCACGGGTGCTTCCTTGGCCCGTGCTACACCCAGCCACCAAGTTTCACGGAAATTGGTTTGGTAGGTTTTACGCAAACAGACAAGCATAAACTTCTTGGCGGAGGTAATTAGGATAACTAAACATTCAGTATACAGATAGTGCGACTGAACCATAAGGTAGTAAACATGATGCACTGTGGGAAAAAAAAACCCGATTGTCGTTCTTTCTCCGTCTCAGACGCTCTGAACACCAGGAACAGGCAGGTGATCTGTGCCACGCTGAAGGTCCTGCAGCACCTCGTCGTGTCCGGAGAGATGGTGGGAGAAGCTCTGGTGCCGTACTACAGACAGATCCTGCCCATCCTCAACTTGTTCAAGAACATGAACAGTGAGTGTCACGCAACACGGCGCACGAGCGAACACGAACAGATCACAACACAACAGAACCTTATAGCACGACATGACGCGAGACACGAAACGCGCAATGAAGTCATACAGCGCGACAAGACAATGCAGCCCGGTGTATAACAACACAACAGGGTAATATAAAGATCGCACGCAAGCGCAATGCGGTGCAGCAAAAACACACGACAATTCAAGCACAATGCAAAACAACAAATTAAATATTACCTTTAATATTTCTATGTATTTAACAACAGAAAGAATGCAGCACGTCAACACATGGCTGTACACAGCACAGCTCAACACACGTTACAGCACAACACATTATGGATCAGCAGAGGTGCTGTCACACTCACCATGCCACTATGGGGAGGTCATTATAGGCGCACACACAAACACACACACACACACACACACACACACACACACACACACACACACACACACACACACACACACAC
>JAQQZR010000005.1:23376338-23402379 GCA_030068235.1 Notoglanidium macrostoma | reverse complement strand
TCAAAGGCCAACATGTGTGTGTGTGTGTGTGTGTGTGTGTGTGTGTGTGTGGGTGTGTGTGTGTGTGTGTGTGTGTCTGTGTGTGTGTGTGTGTGTGTGTGTGTGTGTGTGTGTGTGTGTGTGTCAGTTATAGTGGAGTTTTTTAGTGGCTCATTTGGTGCAGTGTGGGGTGTGAAGTTATAACACAGTGTTACAGAGCAATGTGTAATACAGTGTCTACGGTGTGTGTGTGTGTGTGTGTGTGTGTGTGCGCGTCACTGACAAGGACAAACAGGTTCTGTATAGCTATAGCAGGAGTAGGGGATGATGAAGAGAGGTGTGGAAAATGCCTGGGAAGGGGTGGGGACAGGCAAGAGAAGGATGCAGCTGTTGCTCTCATCAACTTCAGAGAGAGGGGGAATAAAGAAAGAGAGAAAGAAAAGAGGGAGGGGGGAAGATAGACAACAACAGGCATGACTTCAATTACAACAGACACAACACCACCAGCTGAAGGGGGGGATCACACCAGGTACAGTTTCATTACAAAGTTGACACTGAAAAGGTGGCCAGAGAGGAGAACGTGTGTGCTCATTGCATGATACGTGGGTCTGCACTTCCTGTAAAAAAAAATCAAATAAAAATAATAATAATAATAATACAATATTCACCCCCAAAATTTCAAATTCTGATCTCTGAAATTCTGAACAAAAACATGAGAGACAGATGGTTCTAACGGTCTACTTCCTGTTCTATGCTGCATTCATGGTACCCTGTAAATGTTCATTTGCAATTTGTTATAATGTCATTTCCCAGTCATGCAGATACAGGTGAAGAGCTTCAGTTAATGTTCACATCAAACATCAGAATGGGGGAAAAATTGTGATTTCGGTGACTTTAACCATGGCGTTGTTGTTGGTGCCAAATTGGCAGATTTGAGGATTTCGGAAAATGATGACCTCGTGGAATTTCCACGCACAAGTATTTAGTTCCTTGAAACAGTGAACAGTATGGTCAATTTTATTGATTTAACAAGCGAATAGGTCTATAGGTTGGTTGAGCTAGAGCAGATGCTGGTATACCCAGTACAACTCATTTAAAAGTAAACACATTTTGCAAGGTCTTGCCAGTTCTCGTATTGAGTAAGTTCCGAGCCTTCGATCTGTGTTTTTGTGTTCCAGAGTTCTGCCCCTCGGTGTGCCTTGTTGATAATTCTTTGGATTTCTCTTTGGATTGTTCTGATCTGTGGACTTACCCATGTTTTGACCTGTGCCTGTTATTGGATTTCTGATTATTGGATTCAGTCTTGGACTCTGTTGTTAAATGCCTCCTGCACATAGAGCCTAAACCATCTCCAGTCTGACTTGTTACACCACGTATCTGCCCAAAATGCCTTCTGTTATTATTGTATTTTGTATTAATTATTGGTAGTATTTCTGCTATTGTAATCATCATGACCACTGCTATCAGCATTGCTATTACCAATATTTCAGCTGTTAGCATTTAAATCAGTTCAGATATTGACACAAAGCAGCTTTACAGAAATCCGGATGCAGATTTAGATCCCTAATGAGCAAGCCAGAGGTGACAGTGGCAAGGAAAACCTCTCTGAGATGACCGGAAGAAAGGAACAAGGATGGGTGCATGGATTCATGGAGAATAAATCAAGATTCATTGATTCAGGATACAGGCAACATTTTCCAATCTTCAATTGCCCGATCCATACTCTAGGCTCAGATTCGTCTTCTTGGCTGGCGGGAACCCAAAGTGAAATTTGATGTCCTCTGCTGTCGTAGCCAATCCGGCTCAAGGTTCGACATGCTGTGGGTTCTGAGATTCTGCACACCACACTTGTAAAGAGTAATGATTTGAGTTAATGTAACTTCCCATCAGCTCGAAAGAGTCTACCCCTTCTCCTCGGGTCTCTCTCATCAACAAGCTGTTTCCATCCACAGAACTGAAGCTCACTGAATGTTTTTGTTTCACGCCATTCTGTGTAATCTACAGACTGTTGTGTGTGAAAATCAGCAGTATATGAAATACTCAAACCAACCTATCTGGCTCCAACAACATCACAGTTACTGAAAGTTACTGAGATCACATTTTTTCGCCAGTTCTTATGTTTGATGTGAAGATTATCTGGACTTTCATTTCATTCATTGCGTCATTTAAATATAATTGGTTTGGATAACTGGAATAATGGGAATGAGCAGGTGTATAGGTGTCCCTTTTAAAGTGTATTTTAGTTCAGGGGAACTTTCATATTTAATGTACCCTTGGCGAATATTAATTAAAATGTGTCTAAGAGAAAAAAATGAGACAAATTCAGGTCTTTACAAATTTAAACTGTATTTTCAGAGGCTTTCAGAAGTGTGCTTCATAATCCAAACCTGTCCTTCCCTTCCACCATGTTTCATAATTTTTTCTAAAAATTGTTAAAGGCCCCAGGGTCGAAAACATGGCCACAGGAAATGAGGGAAAAGAGCAGAAAGGCTTTTGGTGTGGGGCATCTAAAGAGAATTTAAACCCACACCCCTGACATATATAGACACACACAGACAGGTGGTGGAAGTGTGTGTGAGAGAGCACATTTGTATTTGTATGGCTTCACTTTGCTAAAAGGGAATATTATACTTAAGCAGACTTCACGAGCATCTCACAATTAGAGTCAGCTTTTTTATAAGGCTGTGCACGCTAGTTACAGAGTATCACACACACAATGAGTTTCAGACTGAGAGAAATCCTCGAAATCCTATAAAAGACAGAGCTGGACATTCTTGCATTTTGCCGGGCTTGTTTGTGTCTGAGAAACAACAGTGCACGAAGATTTGGTTATCAAAAAGCAAATATTCTCAAAGCTCCATGAGCTTATCCTGCATGCACTCCAAAGCGAGTACTTCTGCATCTCTGTGCCAGACTGTGTGAGTCATTAAAGCACATTGTGCACCAGCTCACAGTTCAGACCAATGAAAATTTCCAGACTCGAAATCAGACACGGTTTCTAGGCTTCTTAAGAGGTTTAAGGAGGTACTTGCTTCCTGCTCACACCACTAAATCACCACAAATTTACATCTGATGGTTTTCAAAATCAGACACGTGACAATTTAAGGAAAGAAAAAACAGTGTCCCTGTTATAGTACCAGCATTTTGGGTCTCCTTAGCGTGAAAGTCAAATACAAATAACTTCAAAACTATATCCTATGATGCAACGTTTCTATCCTGGTGGGAGTGGTCTCTTCCAGGATGACTCCGCCCACATACCCGAAGAATCCCTGAATGGGTTAATGAGGATTCTGTGGCCTTTTAAGTTACTAGATAACCCTATGGCAGATTTTGAACCAATCTGGACCAATCACCGTACATTTATATCACTCAGGGTTCCTCTTGTGCTGGGAGAGTACCTAAGTAGGAGCTAAAAAAATAGTCCCTCAAAACAGCACTCTATGAATTATGATCGTGCTCAATGCGGACACACAACAAAGGCGCTACTTCCTGCAACAGTTCTTTTTTCGAGTTTAATGATACTTCAGAACTTAGGGTTCTTAAGAAAACTTCACAAGTTTGTCTTTAGTTTAAATTGTGCCACTAATTATTGAACCAACTACATTTGTTGGAGTCACAACTCACAGAACTGCAATTTCTACCTTTCAGTTTAGGCCACGCCCACTTCTTGTTTAAATCCAAGTACAGAAATGGATATTTGGATTAAACATATCCACAAGTATTTGTTTAAATTTTAGTTAAAGATTTGACATTTATCTTTAACCTTTAATGCATCAAGTTTACAATACTGTCTTATTCTGAACAGGCAGAGGTATAGAGGTGTGTGTGTGTGTGTGTGTGTGTGAGTGCGTGTGTGTGTGTGTGTGATATAACCTACATCTGGCCCATCTATCATCAGTCTCCAACAGCTGCAAAGTGTGTAGGCCTCTGGAGACTACGGGTCTCAGCTACACACACACACACACACACACACACACACACACACACACACAGTCTCACACAGACTCCATACTGCTTAGTAATTCATAGCTGCTAATAAACACACACCCAGTTACTTCCTTTGGGATCTCTAACCTCGGCCAGCATATGGCAAAGACAAATACGGGCCAGACTTTATATTTTACAGATTTTGGACCTATTCGAATTCATTCTCAATATTTTCAGGTGTCTTTGATGTAATTTTCACTCCTGACAGTTTTATTATGAACATGCGTTTCCCAAATTTCCCCATTATAAGATGGTGTTTTGGGGATCATTGAGATTGAAAAGATAACTGCATCAGCAACTGCATTTCTCTCTGTCAGAATGTTAGATGACTTCCGTGTGTGTGTGTGTGTGTGTGTGTGTGTGTGTGTGTGTGTGTGTGTGTGTGTGTGTGTGTGCCATCTGCTGAGTGTGGGGTTGAGAGAACATGTGCTTGGTAAATTCCTCAGTCAGTCTGTAGGTATGTTTCCAACCAAATATTTCTCAAGTTCATCCAAATGCATCCAGATTTCTTTCAAATTTCTGAAATGTTGGCCAAATTAAATAATAATCTCTGTAGTTTTCCATATACTACCCTTATGTAAAGGTTCCAGAAAGGAACAACGAGATGGAATGAAAATTGAGCCAGCCAGACACACACAGGCACGAAGAGTCTGGACCACACACTCATTTACACAGCCATTTATTTTAAGAAAACTATTTATTAGCTTTTATTATGAGCTTTTTGTTTCATCATCTTGATTTAGGTCTTGGGTCAAACTAACATTTGTTTGCATCCCTCATATAATGCAAGGGAAATATACTTTTACAATAAATACAATAAAGACCTACAACGAGACCAAATCTAATCTATAAGACAAACAGAACTTGAGATTGAAATGAACCAAAAGGAAAAAAGTTCTGCCATAATCCTCTTAGTCTCTTAGCACGAAGTGTGTGACATCTGGCAGAGTTACAATAGATACTTCAAGAAGAATTGGTCAAGAAATCTGGGTTCAAACATAATTGGACACTCCAACTATTACACCACTGTTCTGTTTGCGCAGGTTTTCCTCTTTGCTTATTGGTCTGCTGTTCCTGTCAGCTTGTTGGACGCTCTCATAAAGACTTATTTTGCTTTTAGAGCCTTTTAGAGATTTTTTTTTTTTTTTTTTAGCACAAATTCAGTCACCAGCTCTTAGCCAGAGTCAGGTCCTTAAGTATTTGGACAGTTACACAAATTGTATACTTTTGCCTCTGTACACCACCACAATGGAGTTGAAATCAAGCAATCTACGACTTGTAGAATTTCAGCTTGAATTCAAGGGGTTTAATGAAAATATCACATTAACTGTTTAGGAATCACAGCCATTTTTTTTTACAGTCACTCCATTTTCACAGGCTCAAAAGTAAATGGACAATTGACTGATAAGCAGGTTCATGGCCAGGTGTGGCCTGTTTCCTCCTTATTGCTTGACAAATTAAAGAGATAAAATTTGGTCTGGAGATTAATTTGCATTTGGCAGCTGTTCATGGGAACCCTCAATATGCAGTCCAAAGTAGTGTCAAAGCAAGTGAAGGAGGCCATCATTAGAATTAAATAAAACCCAGACCTATCAAAGAGATGGGAAAAACTTTAGGAGTGGCCAAATCAACAATTTGGTACATTGTTAAGAAGAAGGAATGCACTGGCCAGCTCAGCAACACCAAAAGACCTGGAAGACCACTAAAGACAACTAAAGTGGATGATCGAAGAAATCTTTCCTTTGTGAAAAATAATCCCTTCACAACATCTAGCCAAGTCAGGAACACGCTGGAGGAAGAACGAGTATCGTTGTCAAAGTCTATATTCAAATGACATCTTCATGAATGTATATACAGATGGTTTACCTCAAGATGCAAACCACTGGTAGGACTCAAAGAAGAAGGGCCAAAGTAGACTTTGCTAGAAAGCCTGCCCTGTGCTGGAACAAGATTCATTGGACAGATGAAACCATGATTAACTTGTACCAAAAAAAATCCAAAAATCTGGATTAATTTAACTTATCATGATCTAAAGGAGACCACATTATCCGTCAAACATAGTGGACATGGGCATGTGTCCATGGATCGGTGTCACTCAGGATAATTAATTAATGATTGCTGATAGAAGTAGCAGGATGAATTATGAAGTGTATAGAGCTATACTTTCTGCTCAGATTCAGTCAAATTCAGTCAGATTCAGATGTTTCACAGTACAGATGGATAATGGCCCCAAACATACCGCAAAGCAACCCAAGAGCTTCTTAAGGCAAAGAAACACAGTGTTCTTCAGTCAGTCGTCCCAACTAAGCATACATTTCACTTACTGAAGACAAAACTAAAGGCAGAAAGACCCACAAACTAGCAGCAAATGAATGCAGCTGCAGCAAAGGCCTGGCAAAGGATCTCACGTGAGGAAACTGACCATTGGGTGATGTCCATGGGTTCCAGACTTCAAGCGGTCATTGACTGCAAAGGATTTGCATCCAAGTATTAAAATGATGCTTATAATTACCAGTTTGTCCAATTACTTTTGAGCCTGTGAAATTGGAGGGACTGTATAAAAAAATGGCTGTAATTTGTAAATAGTTAAAGCAGCCTTTCTGTTGAAGGCCTTGAATTAAAGCTGACAGTCTCCACTTCAATCCCATCTTGATTGTTTCTTTTCAAATCCATTGTGGTGGTGTAAAGAGGCAAAGAATCTACCTCAGCATCCACACCAATGAGGCAAAAAAAAAAACCCATTGAAAATCAGTCCTACTTTTTTTTTCTTTTTTTTACCCCAGGAATTTGCAGGAAATGACTAAAACATGCCGTACAATATTACTGTAATTCATTGCAAGTGCTGCTTCACACTGATTTTCATTCAGTGGGTGAAATGTTCAGGAATAAAAAGCTTTAATGGCACCAATAAATAAATGTGCTACATTTCTGCCATATCTGCCTAATATTTGTCTGTTGGATTATATTCATTAAAAACAAAAATCAGTGCTGCAGTCTCTGGTATCTGTGCAATCTCTGTGTAATTATTTACACTGGAATGGGTAGTCTGGGAGCTGACTAGTGGGAGGGAATTGGTGAAGACCAAATCTCCAATTAACTGATCTTCTCATCTGCCTGCTATGCTGTCTTCAACGTAACTAGGAAGTAATTAGGTAATTTCGACCTCCATGCATTTGAGCTACACAGTAGGGAAAAAACATATGGATGCCTCTATGTTTGTCTTTTGCAACAATCTAGCAAATAACTGTGATGAGTGATGTGCATTTACTTCCACTAAACTGTAAAGTCAGTGTTATACATGTAACAAGCAAATATGTCTTACTAGTATATAGTAGATTATATAGTAGTAAATTTATGTTGCGCTGTAAAGGACAATGCACAGAAGCTTGTGAGCAGGGTTACCAGGTTTCAGAAACATTTCAACTCTAATTACAATTAAAAAACACACAAAGGCCCCCTTTTTGACTTGCAGAAGTGAAAGTATCAGGCTTTGTTGGAGATTCTGATATCACGTCCAGAGAAACTTTCTGGAATGTAACAAACTCAAAAACTGAAGTGAATATGATCAAATATTATTAGAGGCTTATTTGTATCAGCTGTAAATAACAGTTTCATATCTGTTAACGACATTGTTGTTCTGAAACACGGTCCGCGTGCTTCCTCGGTCACATGAGATCGAGATATTAGACCGCTTTTCCAGAAGGTTCCGCAGGCCGTGTGGCCGAAGGGTTGAATAGGGGTTGAATGTTCTATAAATTTCTTTTTGTGGTAAAAATTTGTGAATTAAAAGCAGCAGCTCTGTTTGGGAAGATGGTCCATATTACTGATCTGAATACTTTGAGCACTGAACATATTCAGATAACGACGTTGTGTTTCACTCAGGGTTGAGGAGACATTCTCAATTTTCTGAGTAGGAATTCCAGGTTGATGGGATCTTTGGTTTTTCCTTGTCTTAAGTTGGAAATTCCGAGCTGCAAGATACAAACGGTTTGATGGGCAGAGAGAGAAAGTGAGAGAGAGAGGTAGAGAGAGAGAGAGACAGAGACAGAGAGAGAGAGAGAGGTAGAGAGAGAGAGAGAGAGAGAGCACTCTATAGGTCTAATTGTGCTTGGAAGTGAGGGGAGTTGGTCCCTGTTCACGTCAGTGCACTTATTTTTATCCCTCTTTTGTGTGTATGTGTTGTGTATGTGAGAGTGTATGTGTTGTATGTTATTGATCCTTTTCACAGCAGAAATGAGCTGTTTTGGAGCAGCTTCGCTTGGGAACGGCTTTGCTTTGTCCAAAGCCACAAGGACCGGTGGGTGTGTTTGTGCATGCACGTGTTTATCGAGCTCAGATTGCCGTAGTCGGAATTTATCTCTCTCACTGTCTCTCCCAACACTACACCACTCATTCACACCCCCACAAAAGTTAATGTGTGTGTGTGTGTGTGTGTGTGTGTTGCAGTAAACAGCGGAGATGCCATTGATTACAGCCAGCGGAAGCGAGAGAACATCGGCGATCTTATTCAAGAGACACTGGAGGTGTTTGAGCGCTACGGAGGAGAGGACGCTTTTATCAACATCAAATACATGGTGCCCACTTACGAGTCCTGTCTGCTCAATTAACACACACACACACACACACACACACGCACAGACACCACCGCTGCACCTGAGCCTTATACTCCACATGTATGACTATATTGAACTACTGACCTGATTCATCCTATTTTTCTACTGAGTCTTTGTCTTAATGAAACATTAAAGTTTTTGCTGTGATGTCACTGTGATGTCACTGTGCATGTCTTCACTTTAAAAGTACAAATCATAATGAATTGTAACAACACAACTACTGAATACACTCTGAACTGCAATATTCACAATAAATACATGAAAGAAACAGTGCTTAAGTATTATGTGCAAATATCTGCTCCTGTATCTGTGTTTGAACTTACAGTGGGCGTGGCTTAGGCCAGACGTCTTTATTATTACTATTCTGTTGTATTATATGACTATGCCTCCCAGAAAAACCCTGGAACAATCCCCAGGGCTGCCCTTTTTTTCATTCAAAGAATAAAACAACAAGCTTGACTCAACCTCAGCTACATCACTCGAGATCATGATGCTCTGTGGAAACTTTCTGTGACGAGCTTTCTGTCCACTGGGATTGTTAGATAGGGAACGATCTTTCAACCCAACGAAGTCTTTCCCAAATCAAGAAGTTCATAATAATAATAATAATAATAATAATAATAGTAATAACACCACTGGTGGAGAATGTTCTTTTAATCCAATAAACAAACAAGTTACTGTTCTTGACATCATTTCATGATATTTTTTGGACACTCCAGAAGAAACATGTTGTGTTGGGTTGTGCATATTGTGTGTGGTCTGGATTTGCTTTGTGGGTAATTTCATGTCTGGACAGCAGATGGGTGTTGCAGCAATTACTTGGATGGTTTCACTGGTCAGTCTATTGAAAGGGTTTGATAAACTAAGTAAACATGCAGAATTACAGCTTTGTAGCGCTAAGAGTTTATGAGTTTTGAACATTTCACATTTTTAACATTTAAATAAAAATGGCCTCGAGTGCATTTTTTATTAAATTTAGAGCTTAATATCTCCAGAACTAGACCAGAGGCATCAACCTTTCAGGAGTAACTGTATACAAGTTGTATTACAAAAACATGTATAGATACCATGCACATCACTCACATGAGTCCTTTTACGACCTACAAAAAACTAAGAAACTCAAAAACTCGAAAATGACCTCAGGTGCCTCTCTTTAGCCTGTAATTATGATATAAAGAAAACTTTGATGGATAATGATTCCAACCTGAACGTTTAGGCCTATATCAGACTCACCACAGAAAAAATGGTCAGGTCCTGACCACCTCCGCCACATTAGGTTTTGGGCCTTCGAAAATGGGTAAAATGTACAGGGTACAGATTTTGTGACACCATATATGACTACCTAATACCTCTAGAGTGCTCCTGTTATTTTAATGAGTAGCCCAGGGGGTCCAGATTAAGTTGAAATCATTTCTGGAAATGAGTCCTACCTAATAATTCTACAATTTAGTCTCTTTCACAAGTGTTTTTTCTTAATTTCTTAAGTTTTTCTAGGTCCCAAAAAGACACTTGAGTGATGTACATCGTATCTATACATTTTTTTCTAATCTACAATTTGTAAATAAAAGCTAGCTAGCCCAGTCCTTGGGATATTAAGCTCTAAATTTACTAAAAACACGCACTCGGTGCCATTTTTGTTAAAATGTTCACATATTTAAATTTTCATAACTCCGAAATTATTCGAGATACAAAGCTGCAATTTTGCATGTTTACTTGTTTTTATCGAACCGTTTCGCCAGACCGAACAGTGAAAAGATGTAAGATTTCATGGCAACCAATTTTATTCGATGTCTGCTGTTTAGACGTGAAATTACCCGTGTGGAACGGCAGCTCTATAAATAAAAGCGTACATCTTTTTGTGAATTTCACGACGGTTTGTTTAGAGCTATGGTTTTATTTTGGAGCTTAGTAAGAAACAAAGAAAAAGAGGGAACAAAGAGCAGTGCGCCTTCTAGTCGTGTGTGTACGTGTATCTGTTTTGAACAATCTGCTCATTGTGAATAATAGATTCATATTCAGCTACATCTCAAGTCTGGATCCTTTGTTTTCTGTTTCGTTTCACTATTAAATTCCACATAATTAACTAATACTATTTATGACTTGTCTCGATACACTTATAGAGTTATCGGAGGTGTGTGTGTGTGTGTGTGTGTGTGTGTGTGTTACTAAAAGTGCACTTAGAGTGTGTTTTGTAATGTTGTGTTTGGTGGTTTGAAAAGTAAGCGAGTTAATCCCATGATTTATCACAGCAGGTGACTCATTTCCTGCAGTTAAAGATGATTAATAACACTTAGGAATTCTGCCCAATTTAGCCCTAATTAAGCATGTTGTAATTAAAGTAACTGTATTGGGCATGTTTCATTAGAAGTAAAAAATCATTTCAAAGCTTATTAGATCTTAGCATTAAATCTCCAGTGTTATTGTACAACACAATTTGCTTTCTCTTTCCACAAATGACTTGGGGCACTAATTTTATTTAATTATTTATTTTTGCTATATTCAAAGTAAAGGTGGCATTTGATTTGTTTCCGTCCACATTTTCTGAAAAGGCAGAAACGGACGTGTAAAATCCATCACCTTTCTGTGACTCTTGGTGACAAACACACGCTAACGCGAAATCATCATACTATATTTGGGAAACTCTACTGCAAGAGCATTTTAATTACATTTCTCACATGTGCAAATACTTAATTCAGTGATTATATTTTGCTTTTCAAAAAAGAGGACACTGGGGACAGGATGGTGGCGTGGGGCAGCATTTTTTTGCTGCCAAAAAGAGGACGTATCGTCTGTAGACTGTCAGCTGGATGTGTGAATCAGGAATAGGATCCTGTGTGGCGGTGGCTTTTACATGGCAAGGACGGGATTAGCCAAACGTTTTTTCAGGAGTGGGCGGAGTTAGTAAAAAAAGATTTGTGAGAACAGACGGAATAGGCCAGCCTTTTTGCAGGAACCGACGTGATTGGTCCCTGGGATTGGTCAAACTTTTTGTGGGCGGGGCTGGAACTGGTCAATGTTTTATGGCAGTGGATGGGAATGGGGGAAAAATTGAGAGCAAACAGGATTGGACATTTTGCAGGACTAGGATTGGATCATCAGGGTGGGATTATATTGGGTGGGAGAAATGAGATTAAACAACATTCACGTGCACACCTCTTCTTGCAGCAACCTGTCGGGTAATTCTGAACAATGTCAATAGGTTATGGTTACCGATGTTTTGTAGATAGTCCATAGAGTGTGTATAGATTATCAGCTCATCCTTAGTCCTTAATTTACTTTCAAATAAATCTTAATAAAATTCACATAAACGTTTTTTGTTATTCACAACTACATGTTATTCTAACTATGGATCTGGTCCTTTGAGTATGCAGCTGAAGCACACTGGCTGAACCAAGGAAACCAGACGCAACGATAGTCTGACGCGGTCCAAACCCAGCATGTCTGCGTGGCTGAAAGGAAACCGTGGTGTTCCTTCTGCTGGAAGATGTGTAAAGAATCCCACACACAAACATTTGAGGTTTCACACAGTAACAGGTGGCGTTTTTTTTTTTTTTTCAGGCCCAGAGAACTGTTCATTTAGCTTGTCACCGATCTAACAAATATGATTCGGGTCATCGGGTAGTTATTACGATCGGTTCGGAGCGCAGCAGACAGATGTGTCATTAATAGAGCAGGTGTGATCACAGTCGCCTTGAAATTTCTCGCACGCCATTATTGAGAAGATGCGAATAGAGGTGCATTTAGAAGCTTTCAGAAGATACAGCTGGGCCCATTTAATCCATAGGGTTCCTCAGATTGTCCTTCTCACGCACGCATATGTGCAGCTGTTTTTTCTCCTGCCAGCATCATGCCTCTCGACATGTGCGCGTGTGTGTGAGATTGGTGTGTGTGGAATCTGACCAGGCATGAAGTTCACCTGTCTCTACAGAGGAATGAGGTTAGGAGCGACTCCTGCCTTCCCGGAAGAATGCCATTGCTTCTTCTAATCTCACACGACCCGTGATAATCCATCTCTCATAGCTCGCTCTGTCTAGCTCCCCACTTTTTTCCTCTCTTTGTGTTGTTATTATTAGACAGGTTGCCATTGCAGCCATCACAGCTGTCACTTTGGCACCAGACGGTTTTTTGTTTTCCACCTCCCCCAGGCTTTGAAGGTGACTTCAAGAATAAGCCTGATCTTATTTACAAAGCCAGACTCAACAAATCGTGACATTAAAGGTCTAATTTCTGAATGATTTGCCCCTGACAGAAGGGTGTCGATGAAGGTTCAAGAAACTTGAAAGAAGTCTCCCGCTTCAGCCAGCATGATAAAATACTTGGCGTACATTTGATGTTGCGGAACATCATTTGTGAATTATAACACCTAAAAACAGTCATTTGCTGCGCAGCTTCTTCTGTTCTCTCTAATGAAGTTATGACAGAAAGATGCAGCGACTTGGCAGAACTCCTATGTTGTCCTCGCTGACACGCGCACAGCTCTCGGCTTCTGGTATTCAGGTGCCTGTACATCCACGTGGATGCCTTGAATGGTGCTGAATAACTTATCAATTCTAGATGTGAAGTCATCTTTCATCGTTTGGATGGCTTGAAGGATTTCGCTAGATGCTAGCTGATCTTTGCTCTGGTTTTTAACAGATGATGCGCGTGTCCTCAAGTATATTCATATTCGGTGCCTCCTGTGCTGCGCTGCCTTTATAGTTACTATAGAAACAGTAGCCACATTTATCGCAAACCTGCGATATTCCTTACAATTCCTATGAGAAAGAAAGTACCGTTTCACTTTAATCAACGCTTTCGGACCAATCAGATTTAAGAACTCAACAGCGCCGTGGTATAAAGGAGCATAACGTTGCATGAGCCTTGGTGTTGATCCACTGCCACTCCTCAGACCCAGCCATAACTCCTCATCAGCGTGTCTCTTATGACGGTGAGGAGGAGCGCACTAATTATCACCTAATTATGATCAGTATTATATTCTCACATGCTGTGCTACGCTGTGCTCAACCCCGCTGGCATTCACCAGGCTTTATCTTGACAAGTCCAAGTCCATGAGAAGCTGCACAAATATGTGTGGAATTGAAAAGCTCCAAGGATTGATGGGAAGAATGAAAAAGGTTGTAAATTCCACCTGGTCATGTTTGCGTAGCGATCTGATTCACTACATGAGAAGAGGCGCTTGCGATGGAGCATTTTTATTTATTTATTTTTAAATATTTTACCTTGCTTGATACTTTTCTGGTTTGTATTGTGTTGCGTCGTGTTTTTATAAGCCCTTGCTGTTAATTCGATTCATTTTCAGTAGGCTTTAGAAATACAGGATTGGGAGTACAAATCCATGAAGTGTAAACTTGATAATCAGGGTTTTTGTTTTCTGTTTTTTTTTTTTTTTTTTTGGCATTTTGGTAACAATGCTTTTGTGAATTTTTATAAACTGTAATAATGTCACCTAAAGTGCGGTAATTAATTGCTTAAATAAGTGACTTAACATGCTGTGATTGTCACTATTCATCATAATGTCAAGTGACTCACTGCTCTACTGTTCTGACTCATAAAGACGTGGAGAAATTTGGATGATTTAAAATGCCATCGTTGTGTGTTTCAACCAAAGGAAAATGATTCAGATACTCGCTTTCATACAAGTCATTCGCACTGCAAGAAAACGGGCAAACATTATCAAATCAACCACAGTTCAAATTTTCTGCTCAAGCAATTTCAGAATCCTTCATTTAATAAAAAACAGGCTCAGTCGCAAATGATGCCAGCTCAGCTGTCTGTGCTCAGTAGTTTTATAGAAAATTATGTGTAGATAAGCTGTAACCTAAGGAATTAATTATATATACTGCCTCTCTGTGCATAGCATAAAAAAGTGCAAGTACAGGTTAATAGGAGGTGTAGTAACTTTGCCATGGAGTGGAAGAAGACCCAAACTGTTACTCTCAGCTGAGAGGAAATTGGTTCGGATGATCAGGAACAATCCAGGAACCACCAGGGCCCAGGCCTGCTATCACTGTCTACGATCAAGCGAGATTTACTGTGAGGCTGCCGTTCAAGAAAGAAGACCCTGCTCCAAAATCCACACCTTCAAGCTGGACTAAAGTTTGCAGCCGACCACATGGACCAAGACAATTTTTTAATGATCAGATGAGACAAAGATTGAGTTTTTTGGCCACAATGAGCAGCGGTACAGAGGAACACTGTACCAACTGTTAAGCATGGAGGTGGTATAGCTTCATGCTCTGGGGCTGTTTTGATGCCAGTGGAACTGGTACATTGCATAAAGCGCACAGAATAATGAAGAACCTTCAGCATAACGTCAAACCATCAGCTAGACAGATGAAACTTGGACAAAACTGGTTCCAACAGGACAATGACCCCAAACACACATCAAAGCTGGTGGTGGAACGGACAACGCAGGCATAAGATTTCAAACTAAACAAAAATGAATTCAAACTCGTGCACCAAATTCCTTTTTCTTTTAATTAAAGATATATATATATATATATATATAATCATAGAATCAAGAGCATTTCAAAGAAATCACTGAAAGCCCAATATTGCCACGATGACTGTATGTAAACTTCTGATCTCAACTGTACGCATGTTGTTTAATTGCTTATTTTACAGAGTTTGTTTTACGTAAGACGCGCTAATGCTACTTAATGACCAGTTAAATGAATACTGAAAGATGATTACTGACTTGAAGATCTTTTGCCTTTTTTAAACCGCCTTGTTGCTTCCTGCGACTCGTCCTCGCTTGTAATTGAAGGAGTTTTGCATAAGTAGCCGCTGATATCCCGTGGGCAGAAGGGCACATAGGGGCAATTTGAGAGCAACAGTTAGAAGCCCAAAATGAGCAATGAGAACACACTGTGGCCTCGAGGGCAGACACAAATGAGGACCACGAGTGTGCCATTTGGGACGGGATGACCGTTGAAAAGTGGCCAGGAAGAGGCCACATGAGCACAATGCAGCCTTTTACTGGTGTTTTATAGGACATTATAATAAGTCCTAAATGTGCTTAAGACATTGTCGACGAATTACAACAAAATTATTGGCACACTACTGATGAATTATGAATCAGCGCTTCATAGACAGCATTGCTAATGGATGGATGAATGGATGGATGGATGAAGCAGATGGGAGTTGATTCCACAGTCGCTAGCAGTGCTGGAGCATGGAGATGGGAAGTGCAAAGAGTCAGAATCATACAAAGCAGGGACAGATCACATAGTTGAGATGTACAAGGGAGAGAAAGAGAACGAAAGAAGGATTGAACTGAGAGAAAATGGAGAGGCTGATGCAGAAAAACAGGTGCGAAACACACAAGGGAAGAAGTAAATGTGTGTGTGTGTGTGTGTGTGTGTGTGTGTGTGGTGGGGGTTTGTTCCAGGAATAAATTGCCCTTTGGGAGCTATTTGTCTTCTTCGTTGCAGGGCCACAATCATCCCAACAGCAGCCACTGAATACGTGCAAGCTCAGTTACAACGGAGACTTATTTATCTGTGGTAGTGTGTTCAGGATGTAGCTGTGACTCTCTCTCTCTCACTCTCTCTCTCTCTCTCTCTCTCTCTCACACACACACACACACACACACACACACACAATTATTCTCAATTCTGCTTGAACACACAGGCAGCCTGTGAGACCTGTAACTCCCCTGATTAGAGTGAAAAGGTTCAAATGCTGCATCTTTTCCTGTTGTGGGGCAAAGGTCAGAGGTCACTACCCTTACATTGTGCAGTGAAGCACTGAACTGCAAAAGAACTTCAAGGTCCCTATAACGTGCGTCCGTGGAAAAGCAACACTTCCAAGCCACTCGGAAACATTACGCTTGTGTGGAGTTATACAGCACATAGTTCTTTGGTTTGTTCCTCTGAGAGTTCTGTGTAGAACCCTACAACGCCTGGAGTTCCCACTCCGAGCCGGTCGTGAATAGAACCTCTTTAGAAAGCGGAGAACCCTTACTGTAAAGAGCACTTCTTCGAAGGCTGTGCACTAATTCACTGTTTGTACATATGAGAAATAAAAGAGGGGACGAGACCAGAAGAGACAAAATGACAGGACAGGAAAGGAAAGGAGATGAGAGGAACTGAGACTAGAGGAATCAAGACAAATGGAGGAGAGGACAATCAAAGGAGAGGTGACAAGAATAAAGGATAGTAAAACAGAGCAGAGTAGAAGACAATTAGTGAGATGAGATAAGATGTGATGAGATGTTTATCTCCCGACCAATCAGACGTTAGGAGGCAGGCAAGAAAAACAAACATGGAGGACAGAGTGAAAACTAGTGAGTATGAGGAGATTTATTGCCCATTTCTTGGGATTCCTGACCTGTTACAGTATCTTCTTTATCCTGACCAGGATCGTGGTGAGACTATTGCAGGAATACGTGTGAGGTACTGCACCCTGGATGGGAAGCCAGTCCTTCCTTTGACACCACACACACACACATACACACACAGGAAGAAACAGGAAAACCCAGAGGAAACCTAGGTAAGTTACCCACAATACTTATCTGTAAATACAAAAACATCATGTAAATAAAAATAAATAAATCAGCCACACCAGTGACTCCATCCCTACAGGTTCCTTGGTGTTGCTGGCCCTGAGTAATTACTAGAGTGGGCGGAGTCTCCAAAATCCATCATATGACTGCTGCTACCATCCTGCGGTGCAGATTAGACCTCTGTACTCACACACACAGGGGGAGGCTCCCCGTGTTGTACACCGTCCTCGCTCACTGTCTGCCCCGCCCCATGAGCCCTGACAGTACATGTGCGCTGAAAGAGTGAGAGTGCACTCATCCATAATGCGCAATCTCTCTCTCTCTCTCTCAACACACACGCTGAGTCTGACTGCTGACCCAGATTCTGACGCTTAGCCTTTGTGTATTTACACATTCACAGTAATACACACTTACCCTCTGATTCTCTCTCCCGCTCTCCCTTTCACACAAACAAACACACACACACACACACGCTGTTTCTGAAGCTATGTTTACATTTTTTATAAACTTCACTTGAACACTCACACACGTGCATCTGTCTATCTTTCTTTCTTCACACCTTTCTTTCTCTCTCTTTCTGTCACACACACACACACACACACACACACGCGCTGATCACGAAATCTCAGAAGCTTCAACCTGTGAGGTAGAAATGGTCCCAGTGTGCTTCCTGAGATAAGTGCTAAAGCCATCTCTAAATGCCACCTTTCGTTTTTTATCCTACGTGAAATACAGAACTCTTTTTTCTCTTTTATTTATAGAGGTTGTGTAACAAAAAAAAAAAAAAAAAAAAAGTATTCCGAGTGATCTCTCTTGAGCCCTGTGTGTTTCTGCGGGCTGCTGGTTTACCTGCGGTTCTCTCGGACTCGCAGCAAGAGTTCCGTGTTCGCTTACTGTAATTCACAGACACAGACCCGTGACAGAGATCCAAAACAAACAGCAGGAAAGCTGAAAAAGAAAACGCAGCCACATTAATGTCACATTCAGAAAAATCATTTTGATCTACTATCATTATATTTGCATACAACGTCAGTAAAGCCTGACTCGCATTAATTGTCTTGTTGAAAATGTGTGAAATTTGTAAGCATATGCGTTACACACCAGCTCAAATGCCGTCATGCCCAGATTTAGGCACAAAAGAAGGCTGACTTTGTTCTGACTGGTGGGAGAGATAGAAAGCGTGAGAGTATGAACAAACAGGAGTTAAAGAGTACAAAAAAAAGGACTAACTTTTTCTTCTTGCTAAGCAGGTAAGGTATTTATTTGTTCCCACCTCAAATTAGATGTGAAGCTGGTGAATGATAGTCAGCCAGTTTATCCTTTTTGTAGAGTTTGCATCATTACTCAGTTGTATAGTTGTTAAGTCAGTGAAGTCGTGATAGCCGGGTCACTCCTGGGATTAACATCCATCTCGGATGATCTGATCAGCCGAAATGCAAAACAATAAGTACAGAACTGGTGCTAAATAAATGATTAAATAATGATAAAAAGTAAGCGTTTTTTTTTTTTCTTTTTTTGTTGCTGCAGTTGTTCTTTAATCCAAGTACCCAGAACATGTCGTACTCCTAGCGCGCCGGGGCGCTACGTTCCTAGGTTCAGTTTGTACATTCCTGGCTTGTTCACCAGCCCACATTTACAAAATAAATTATATTTGCCTGCAAACCAGAGTACAAAGAACGACTGGCCCACTTCCTGCAGTTGGGTTGTTTCTGAAGTGCTCTCAGATCTGGTATTGGATGTTTTGTTCCATAGCTGGTGTTTTATGTAGCTTGCATTTGACCAATCAGTGAGGTTCAATGCAGCGCCACAGTTCCTGTCTATAGAAAAAGACATAAAAAGGGTTTAGAGAGCTGCAGCCGAGTGTAAACGCAGGTAAAAAGTTCATCCGGGGGAAATGCGTTAATACAACACAAGTCACAAAAAGTGCCAGACGTTCTGAGTCCCTGATGCAGATTCTGCCTCATGTTGGACACATTCTCCCCTTTCCCAAATGGCAGAGTCCATTATTGTAGCTCTGCTTGTCCAGACAATACTGTCGCCTAGAAATCAAGGATACACTCAGACAACTGTTAGGCAGCCTGCGTCTGTGTGTGCGTGTGCGTGTGCGTGTGCGTGTGTGTGTGTGTGTGTGTGTGTGTGTGTGTGTGTGTGTGTGTGCGTGTTGGCTTGGCTTCTCTAAAGTGAGCTATTAGTGTAGAGCTCCATAATCTCAGGCAGCTATAGTATTTAGAGCTTCTATATCAAGACAGAAACACCTGTCTGAGTCACAAGAGCTTTTCTCTCTCTCGCATGATTTAGTTCATGTAACAGCTGTTCAGTGTCTTCATTTATTTCCACTTTTGACCTTTCTGTTTGTTGCATAATGCGTCGGATATTCTACAGTGAAGTAAAGCCAGACATCTGATTGAAAAGCCAGGGTCTGCTCGGGTTCTGTTCACGAGACGTTCTGTAATAAACTCACAAGATGCAGCAGTGATGAATCTGATGCTATGTCCACACTAATACGTTCTAGTCTAAAACGATTCACTTTCTCTACGTTTATGCCCGCCGTCCGTATGACCCTGGAGTTTTCGAGCCAATCTGCTTTCTGATTATACTGGCACACGCGTGCCAAGTATACGTGATTGGTCACGTGATGTGCATTTTTATGGACATGGATTATTTCTGATAATAAGATCTGAATGGAGATGGAAAAACTCAAATGTATTATGTGGCCGTAGCTTGAGAAACCCTCTGCTCTTTACACAGAAGCAGCTGTGTGTGTGTGTGTATCACTAGGACCCCCCACTGACCTGTGTGTGCTGGCTGCACTGTTTGTGTTCCTGTTATCAGCGACTAAAGGAATGTGTCCCCCTGCCTTCCTCTCTGGAACAAAAGATTAGGGGCCTGTTGACGGTGCTTGGTTTCACACCAGCAATGCCAGATCTTCTCAGCTGTTGAATGAGTGAACCTGCTCCTCCAGCTCCAAGCTGAGATCAATTAGAATGGCCAAGGTCCACATTTAAATGAAAAAGCAGGTATAAGGTCAACAGGATAAAAGTCTCACCTTAGGTCTCATATAAGCTGGATAAGACATAAGTTCAGAGCTACAGCTGTCTGTAAAATTGAATCCCACCGCCAGGCAGCATTCTGTAACTAAAGCAGAGAGAGAGAGAGAGAGAGAGAGAGAGAGAGAGAGAGAGGCTTTGTCCTGATGATCTGAAGGGCATCTTCAGGCACCTTCTGAATTGCAACATTAATAGCTTTTACGGCTCCAGGCAGTCCAGACGTATAAAGAAATGCAAAGGGCAGAAAAATAATTGAGATGAGACGGATCTATCTTCTCGGGGCATTTTTAAATAAACTGGTTTAAAAAGTGAATAATTTTGAAATCTGTTGCTGAATATTACTGTAAGGCGCTCGGCAATTTAGTCTCCACATATTTCTTATGAAAATATTCAACCTATATACATATATTGGCTTTAACTATTAGTATCATAACAAAAACCACAATGATTAATTTGTATAGTAACTGTATACACAGCGACTATGTAAGGAACAACACACAATAAAATGTGCTGTTGAAGGAAAATAATCAGTGCAGCTCGTTACATTCTTATAACAGCACATCCTGAAGTGTTTTATTCCTCTTACACTGCAGCAATTCACCGAAGATGACAAGTTGTAATTTATTATCGAATAACACCACATACACAAGGAAGGTTAGTTCCTGTTTTACTCACCTTAAAGCAGCTGTATGTTCTTTCACCAGCCACTTTCTTTCTGACACTTGAAGTTTAAATAAGCAAAAAAAAAAAAAAAAAAAAAAAACTACAGCTTGTCATGTCAAGTCCTCCACCTTAAAGTTTTTCACATGAAGTAAAAGCTAAATAACCGCACGTTTTTAAGATCTGTTCTCAGAATCCTGTCTGTGTTGAGTGTCACGTGTGGTAGTGTCAGTGTGGTTTTCCTCTGACCAGGACCTGAGACTCTGACCAGGATCATGAGCTTACTGAAGAATTCATTAGACAGACAGACAGATAGAGACTCAAACAGGCTGACACATAGACAGGCAAACTGACAGATAAATAAATAGATTAACAGACTGACCAGGGGAGGGAGGGAGGAAGGAAGGAAGGAAGGAAGGAAGGAAGTAAGTCACAGACTGATAGACAGACAGACTGTCTGATAGATAGATAGACAGACAGACAGACAGATAGAGACTCAAACAGGCTGACACATAGACAGGCAGACTGATAGATAAATAAATTGATAAACAGACTGACCAGCGGAAAGAAAGAAAGAGAATCACAGACTGATAGACAGACAGTCTGATAGATAGATAGATAGATAGATAGATAGATAGATAGATAGATAGATAGATAGATAGATAGATAGATAGTACTGCAGACTCTGATGCAGTCATCTGTCACGGTGTTATTAACCAGCAGCAAATCTTTTAGCAGAATTAATGACCGCAGCGGCGCTATCAAAGAGCCTCTGGTGTTTAACTGGCTCCTTTACAGTGTGTATCGGATCCTAACGGTACCAGCGCCATTGGCTCTTATCTCTGTCCATCATTCTCAGCGTCGACGCTCATTGGCTCTGCGCCGCCTTCTCAGTTCAGCCTCAGCCACTCATTGGCGAATGCCTCGACATCCAAACGCGTCTCTGTCCAATCAGCGAGAGGAAGGCGGGGCTGTGGGCGGGGTCGAGTGTGGCGCAGGCATTGCTGGTTGGGAAACGGTCTCGCGAGCGCAGTCACGAGGAGAGAGTCAGCGAGTGAGTGTCGCGCGCCTCTTTCCGACGAGATAGTGCACACGCATACACACACACACACACAAACACACAGCGCGGCTCGGACGAACTGTTCAACACCGCGCTCTGGTTTTATTTCCGAAGGGTTTTTGAGACCACAGCGAGCGAGACGGTGGGGGGAACCAGGGATTGTGTCGGCAAGTTTTTCTTTTGTGTTATTTTTTCTTTGTTTTTTTTTTTTTAAGAAGGATTGTGGTTTTTGGGGATTTTGGCCGCAGAGATGATGGTCGGGGAGATCGAAGTGAAGGAGAGACCGAGGCCGAGTCCTGACTATCTGATGCAGTTACTGAACGAGAAAAAGCTCATGACCAGTCTGCCGAACCTGTGCGGCATCTTCACACACCTAGAAAGGCTGCTCGATGAAGGTAAGTGTGGAGTTGGGAGAGTGTGTGTGTGTGAGAGAGAGAGACCGAGAGTGTGTGTGTACTTGGTGCATGGGGCACGCTTAGACACGGTCACTGTGCAGCTAGCCCGCTAAACTAGCCTGCTTAACTACTTT
This sequence comes from Notoglanidium macrostoma, assembly GCA_030068235.1. Lineage (NCBI taxonomy): Eukaryota > Metazoa > Chordata > Actinopteri > Siluriformes > Auchenoglanididae > Notoglanidium > Notoglanidium macrostoma. The sequence goes on along the minus strand of JAQQZR010000005.1, from coordinate 23,379,998 downwards.
AACTAGTTTTATCCAGCTGACCAGGACAAACAAAGTCCAGATTTATCCTTATTATACACGAATGTTTTCTCATTACCTCCTTATGAGTTTATTACTCTTAAAGTTTTAATCTGAGCGCGTGGAGAAAAACTTTCTTTTTTTTTCTTTTCCTCCCTTTCTGCTAGCACGAGTTTGGTTAGCATGACTAGCAGAGTGCTCGGACTGGTGCAAACTTTTCGAGGTGGAACAAAACAAAACGTCGGAGTTTAATGGTATAATCTATTTTTTTAAAAAAAGAAAAAGAAAGAAACTCTTGTTGTTTTAAAGTCGTTATTAATGCCGCTCGCGGTGCCGCTGGTTAACTTGTTTTTGAAAAGTTTAAAGGACGCCTGAGGAAACTTTAGCCGTCATTGCTACAGCTAAACTTCAACAAACTGTACAAGTGGTTCATTTTGTCTCGGCTAAAGTGAAAATTCTCCTGAAGAACCGACCTCTAAGCATATTTACTCTGTTTAAGAGCCCTTTCACCTCGCAGGAATGTGTTGAACTGGTTTCCTCTGGCCGAAGCTCTTGACTCGCCCCGTTATTTTGGCCGCGAGCCGTCGGTTAGTCCGAGTGTCTCTGTGTGCGAACTATGAGGGTCGTGGGGGAGGGGGGTGTAGAGGTCTGACCTCTAATGAAAACCTTAATAGTGCCAAATGAATTAAACACAAAAAAAGATTGACGAGTTCTTACACACGTAGTAGCGATTGTAGTAAACGTTATTCAAAATTGTTTTGGTACATTTAGGGAAAGTCACGTAAATTTGACCTCGCTGACACCCCTAAAACGGACCGTACCATTTCTTAATTGTTGCTACACAAGCCTCGAGCTTGTTTTTCTCACCGTTGTGGACCATGAATGTAATTTAAGTTGAACTGCGTTTTCCTGGCGCTAGGATTCCTGTGCACTCCCCCAGAGAGAGTGCTCAAGACATTGTAGGTTTATAATTGGCACTCTGTAACTGTATCTAGTTGTACGTTAGCAAAATAGACTTGCCCCTCATGCATTTATTTATTTATTTTTGCACACTGGTAAGAGATTGCTAGTATTTCCGTTTGTTCCTGACAATGTTCCAGCTTCCCTCCTGTGCATCAGCGTGCTCCTGCAAAGTTACACACTTTTGCTTTTGACGATAGCACCCAGGATCACTTCATGGTGTTGCTCTTGCTCCGTGTAAGTGCGTAGATGTCGCAATCCTTCCCTACAGGCCTTTATCCCTTTACATCATTCAAGGAATTTCCACTCTGCGAATTATAACAAGCTCTGTTTGGACGGGGTTAGTTTTCCAGACACGTGTCGGAGGACTTCTGCAGTGAGTCAGTAGTCGCGAAGGTTTCACATGCATCGCATCACAGCGCCACACGGGCAGTAGTTGCCGCGCAAGGGGCGCTCGGGTGTTGTCAGGTCACATGGCAATGGTTTACGCATACTCGAGAGATTTACTGTGGTACAGTCTGTCCAAGAGTCTGTAACAATTAGTGAGACAACACATTCAGACGCCTGAGATACTCCGGTAATAATCCCGGTCTAATCCGAGTCGAGTAGCTGCGTGGGATCATCGCGTCAGCACGGACAGCGTTCTCATCGACACATTTCACTCCGGAACTATGACCTGCTACAGACTTCAATACCAGTCATTTTGTCCTTTCTCGCTTATCTGCACCTTTATCTGGAATCCGGCCCGATCAGCATTTTGAAACGGTTGCTGAATCGTATGAGCGTTCAAACCGGTTTAGTTTGTGGATTAGGAACATTCACGGCATGCCTTTACACAGTCCCCGAAACTTCCTGACAGACCTGTATTAGATTATTTTTTTTTACACTTTTCTCTCAAACAGCGGTTAGTCATCAGTGATTAGTTTAATGCTGGAGATGAGATGCATATCAGAAGTGTCGATATAATTTTTTTTTTCCTAGTCGCTAGTCTGATGAGCTGCCTTCAGTGATATCGTTTATCTGAATGCCGGTAAACCACAACAGAGGATCTGGTTTGCGTTCAGAAACCCGGAGCCGCCGAACGACAGGCGGATCGTTTTCATCCGTTTATCAGCTCAGCTACAGTGTTCGTGCTGCTCCGCTGAAACTCTCAGCCGAGTCTGTTCGTTATAACGCCCTTGTTGCTCTCCTGGCTCTCGATCCGCTCTCTCCACCCTGCGCTCGGGCGTCCTGTCCCGGAGGAGGGTGGAGGAGATCTCTCACACGCCTGTTCATTTTAACACCAAACAATGATCTCCGTGCGTGTGTGTGTGTGAGGACTGATTGCGTGGACCCACATCTGTTTACTTGCACTTTGGACTTGAGAAGCTGAACTGATCCCTTATGTTCACAATCCACTCGGGGGGGGAATTTCGGTGGGACGCGGGATTAGCTTTGTTTTTCGACAGCTAGGTGTAAATCATTTTTCTGATCCGCATGGCTTCTCTTGGTTTGCATGTTGATTTGCCTGTGCAAATGAAGACGGTCGTGTAGCGAAATGGCTCTCAAACCTCATTTCCATGTGTACACACGTGCACGCACACAACAGTGTAAGGATCAGATTGGAAAGCAGTGGATGTGTTGCGCTGTTTGGAAGGCAGGACAAAATGACTGTGTGTGTGTGTGTGTGTGTGTGTGTGTGTGTACTTGACAGAGTGAGAGAATGCAGATGGCTGGATGTTTCAGTGATTATTGTCTCCCCTGTAATTTAGCTGTGATTCAGCTGCTGTCTGGAGCTTTTCAAGTGGCCATTTGCTCGCGGTGAGCCATCAGCTGCTGCTAGCTAGTGTTTGACCAGATTTAACCCGGCTTCGGAGTCACTGTACTGCACGCCACTGCTGGAATTCTCACATGACAGCGACACACATTCCATTTCTTCTCCACCCAGTACTTTTATAGGATTAACACTTGTCTTCGTTTGCATCTCCTGGTAAAAACCGTCCCCGGAGCACCGTAACACGTTCAACAACGGTAATGTAGAGAAACCTTGTACCTTTAATTAAACCGAAGGACACGTGTCTCATCCAAGAACGGGAAAAACGACTGGCTGAATCCATCCGGAGTCAAACTCGACACACACCCGAACACCAAGTGTTTTTTTTTTTTTTTTTGTTTGTTTCTTTTTATGTTAAACAGACTTAAAGAAAAAGCTTAAATAAATCACATCTTCTCCTTTAGTATTATTATTAGTAGTAGTAGGTATACTCTCTACGCTCTGAGATGCTGTGCTCCGTTTCTCCCCATGTGGCACCACAGGGGCTCGAAGCTTCCTTTATTCTCTGCTGATTACCAGCAGCGCTCCGGAGACCAAAAGATGGCATCCAGGACGACTCTAATTGAAATCGAGCGCTAATTCGTTTTCCTCTTTGGTGTTTGTAAACACCAAAACCACCAGCACGTTAACGGTATGAGTGCGAGGTGCTTTAAAAGCACAGTCCGAATGATACCATGCTGGATCCCGGAAGTGAACTGAACACGACTCTGAACACAATTTTGGGATTGAAACAGTTTTTTTTTTCTCCCGCCAATAAAAAGTGAGCTGCAAAACAGAGCCAAGAGGCAGAAATTTGACAACAAAGGAAAAGTTCGGAGTCCGGGAACACTAGGAACGTTTTCCATTATATTTGTTTGTTTATTTTTGATCTATGTATATTTTGTACTTTC
>JAQQZR010000005.1:23365675-23376238 GCA_030068235.1 Notoglanidium macrostoma | reverse complement strand
CCCCCCCCCCCCCCCCCCCCCCCCCCAATAAAATGTGAGCCGCAAAACGGAGCCACGAGGCAGAAATTCCACAACAAAGGAGCAGTTCGGAGTCCGGGAACACTAGGAATGTTTTCCTTTATATTTGTTTATTTTTGATTCTTTATTCTTCTGTTTATTGTAATTGCGATGTCTTTTTTTTTTTTTTTTTTTGCGAAACTGAACATAAGTGTTACGTTTTTAGTAGTGTATTTTTTCTAACTTTGTTAGTTAAAACTATAATTTTAAGGCTTGGATATTTTTAAGGAAACTTTTGCACGATGTCGATAACCGCTGATGCTTAAAGGCTCTTTTGCGTTCGCGCTCAGTGTATTTATTTATTTATTTTTTTGTGAGTTTTGTTAGTTGTTGCTTTCTTTTTTTTTCGGCCTTGTGTTTTGAAAAAAAAAAAGTTTTATGAGTACATTTTCGTTCTTTTGCAATTTTGGTTCATTCCACCATATGGAGTGTGAGCATGAACCAAACGGAGCATCGATTTTGCTCGGAAACGTGTTCAGACTGCGCTTTGGGGTCTTGCTTGGTTAGTGACTAAAAATAATTCCCCCCTTCGTAGTGCGCTTTCTCCTCCCGGAATCTCCCCAGGCTGATTTCTCCGAGCGAAGCCATTCTAGCGAGATGCCCATCCTGAGCTTTTGTACTTACAGAACACACAAACAAAACGGCTCGAGCGTTCGTAAGAGGATGGTGCGCAGCGTGGACGCCGACCAAGAGCGGAAACCGGAAGAACAAAGGACCGGAATATCTGGGCTGGTGTGAAAATCTGCTCTCAGTCGCTGCGGTGCTCTCAGACTGCAGCTCCACACACCAGCACACACTTCCTGATCCAGGAAGTCTCCGTCCTCTCCTTCTGTTCCCCCGTTCTCTTCTTTTTGTCCCCTAATCTTGTTGACACATGAACATGCCATGAGCATTTCACCACAGACACCACTCGTATCTTCAGCTTGCACACACAAGGATGTATGTGTTTGTTTGCAGCTGTTGTCATGGTGAATGAAAGTCCAGTCCTTTTGCATTACCTCAATATGACCTATGCACATGACAGCTGCTCTCAGCACTGTGTGTGTGTGTGGGGGGGGGGGGTTGGCTACAGAGGACTTTGTCATAAATATTACGCAAGCACCAGTGTTAGCAACAACCTTAACATATGCTTAAACGCTTTAAAAAAAAAAAAAAAGAAATATTAATAGAACGTTGTTACCAAAAAATGCTAAATTAATTTTTTCATACTTTATCAACTTCTTTTTGTTAAGTTGAAAAGTAATCGTAGTAATCCGCAGTAGTTATTTACAAAAATTTGAAAATGTTGGAGTAAAATCTAGTAGCCTGTGGAATGGCTCCCATTTCTAGTTGAATCTGTAAAGTCAGTCGCACAAAAGCTCTTTCCCTTTTTACTATTTTTTATAATAAATACTACAAATTTTTTTTTTCCCCTTTCTTTCTCGAAGTTAATAAGACAAAAATGTAGCTTGTAATGTATGAAACAAAAACAAACACGCCGCGGCTCGTGCGTTTGTGTCGGGTGAAACCCACGACCGTTCGATTGATCTCAAGTGCTTGTGTATCTGGCGTCTCACACTAAAGAAGAGCTCCTTTGCTTGTTGCGAGCGGCATTGTTGATGTGACGTCACTTGCTGTGCTGGGGGTTGAGGAGACTTGAGTCGTTCCTTCGGCGAGAGCCGTTTTCTGTCGAGGTCACCGCACTATAGGCACCGTGACGTATTGGAACACGTGTGCTAAAACGTAGCTTTCGGCAAGAGCTACTCTCAGAGGATATACGTTAATCAGATTTGTGTTTAATCTGTGAAAACTGGTTGCGATTTTTATCGAGGGGGAAAATATGGTGTTTAACCCTGAGCCTTCAGTTTATTGAAAAGGAATTTGATTAATATTTGTCCATTCATACAGACTAGGTCTTGGGGTATGTGTGTGTGTGTATTGAATATCAGCGCGTGCCGTGCGGTGGAGGTTAGAGACGGCGCCTCAGGCTCAGTTAGCACGCAGCAGCCTGCTTTATAATCCCCCTCACCTTCCTAAAAACCTCCCCAGATGCCACTTTACACCGTGGAATTTAATTAACTCGTAGTGCCGGAGAGTGGACGCGCGGATCGTTTTTTTCCCCTCTCTCGCTAACTCCAGCCCCCCGGTGTCTGTCTCTCGGACGGATGATAATAAATTGGATGGCAGGATGCGGCTGACAGGGTTAGCCTGGGGACATGGACAAGACAGACCGGCTTTCTCTCCATCCCTCTTCTGCAGCACGGCTGCTTCGGATGTGTGGACGTGCTATCAGAGGTGTGTGTGTGTGTGTGTGTCGGTTGGTCCTTGTGTGGGCCTCTGATAAAGCTGTCCTGATATTATGCCACAAATTCAGGGGCTTCTTATCTCCCTCTGTCCTGCCTGTTTTACTGTCTCTCACACTCACACACGCGCGCACACACACGCTCTGCCTTCCTTGGTGAGTGACGTCGTGTTTTGATTGGCTGTTCGTTCAGGGAGGAATTCATTTACAGCACTTGGCATGAACTTGGAGGCTTTGTGTGTGCGCGCGTGTGTGCAGTCAGTTTCTTAAATGTAGGTGCAAGATTAAGTCATTGTACAGGCCATTTCCTGAAGCCTGGATGTTGCAATGACTCCACACACACACACGCACGCGCGTGCAAGTGAAGGAAGTCACGCCCATGGGAAGAGTGGCACATTGTTTCTCGGAGAGCTGCAACTCTTTACTCGGAGGATTACAAACACAATCATACTCTGTGTGTGAGAAAGTGATGGTTGTGCCCTGTTATTAATTTAAACATGGCTATGAAGCTTTCCAGAACCAGGCCTTGTTTATCTGACAAACAAACCAGTGGATACACACACCCACACAGTTGTTTTGCTATCCATGTGAGGACCTTCCATCGGCATAATTATTAACGCAGGGAATTAACACCGTGCCGCACCCAAATCTAACCCAAAGCTCAAGAATCAAACACTTCAGTTCTTTTTAAATAAAGAAAGCAGGTTTTCTCCCTTGTGGGGACCAGAGGAAAACTAAGGACCAGGTCAAATCTGAGGTTTTCCTCTCTCCATGTGGGGACGTTTGTTCCTGGCAGGATATGAAGCACACCCTTTGTCACACGCTGCAGGAACCTGAGGGCAGGCCTCACCCAGCTACATTCCACAACTGCCTCAAATATCTTCGTTGCCCCTCTCAGTCCCTCAGCCGTGCCTCGTTTCCTCTCCACTTTTCAGCACGTGTGAGAGAAAGCGCATCTTCACTCGGGACCGAAACGTACTGTATCCGGTACTAAGAAGACGTGTTTGACTCTGCCTCTGGAAGCGTATACTGATTCAGACTAGCGCGATGACGACGATACAAGCATTCAGAAGTGCTTACGAAGTTATTTACATAAACCTAAGTTGGGTACGAATATTTTAACGGCCGATTGTTGCTGTTTATTAATCGCTCTAAACGTGGCCAGTGAGCTCGAGAACGGCACGTAAACGGTGCTACCTCAAATAGCCGCTGCCTTGTTGCGTCGCCAGAACTCGCGACACGAATTTTCCGAGGCAGAACATCTTCGCTGTTTATTGAGTCCGAAGCAGGAATAGGGACCGGTGCGCTCGTACTTCATGACACGTTTATGTTGTCAGTCAAGTAAACAATCAAAAGTGTGAAACATCTAAACCCGTGTATCGTTTTCAGCGCGAGTTTACTGCTGCAGTAAATCAAGCATCGACACCCAGGATCACATACTCTCATTTACTTTCTCATACTTTATATCAGCTATAAACAGACTTACCAGACCACTTCCTTTACCACGACGTGAGATGCGCACGTGCCGGGAGCAGAGTAGAGTGAACGCAAAGACCAACAAAACCGCAGAAGAACCGTGAGACCTCTCGGCGCTCCAGCTGTTCTTTGCTCTCAGTGTGGGGTTCTGCGAGAAATCAGCATGTGCTGGTGGTACATCTTCAGACTCATCTGACAGTGGGAGGTGTGTGTGTGTGTGTGTGTGTGTGTGTGTGTGTCGACACTTGTACACACTTGTTGAGCAAAGGAACAAGACAAGCTCTAGAGCATTCTTGATCTAATGGCAACCCTGAGTGTGTTGGTGTGTGCGTGCTTTTGTAGCCTTTTTACTCCTCTTGCTTCATGCCGTGTTCTGCACAATGACCCATTTATTTATTTATTTATTTATTTATTTTTTTGGGAGGTTGCAGTCCAGAGAACCGATCCAAGTTCCAATTAAAGGTCCAGATATTCGCTCTTGCCGATTGTGCTTAGTGCTGTAGACAAGCAAACCCGTGCTTCTAAGCCCCGCCCCCAGAACAGCCCGGATTATGGGTGCTGGGATGTGTTGGGATCAAAACGTGTCCTTGATTAAAGATCTTAAATTAAACGCGACAGCCAAGCGCATTTCAACCTTTTCAACCACGCAAAGGCAAGCAGAGTCGAATAAAATGGTGCCCCTTATTGATCAGTGAGAACCAGAAACACGCACAGATAAGAACACGAGCTCGGGGTTTAATTGTTGAATTTCGGCCGTACAGAAAGTCGGCGTGGCTTGGAGATGAACGTGCCGCTGCGTGCGCGCCCGACTGAATCCACTGATTACGTGCCTGATGAAGGGTGATCAGCAGGGTGATGGAGGAGAGCGATGGAGGGGGAGGATTGGCATCACACACACGGGTTTGGAGAGTGATGGCATGATGGAGAGAGACAATGGAAAGACAAATGGTGTGTTTACTGAATGAAGTCACCCTGCAGGCAGGAGAGAACGAGGGAGAGGGTCAGTTCCTGCCTGTTTTCACATAATGGAGGCTCTTGTTTTAGCCTCCACACACACACACACGCGATTGTGCGACTCTGCTGGCACACCGAACCACAAATGGCCAGAGTTATGTCCTGCTGCGTGACACAGTCGAGTGAATGTGATTGTGTTCACTGTGTGCTAAGAGCTGTCAGCCCTTTCCAACACACACACACACACACACACAGTCTGTTGTAAAACAGGTAGCAACATCATAAACTGAGATTAAAGCAAGACTCCCAGGCCAGATAAGATCAGCTGTCTGAGTGATAAGGGATAACTGTTTTTTATATATATATATATATAAAGTTTTTTTTTCTTTTCTCATCCGCTGTCTACCAGCGACGGCACGTTCAAGAGGAACCCTCCGTTTGCACACACTCAGAGTTCCAGTTCTGCGGCGTAGCAGCAGAAACTCTGGTTAGCGGGTTAGTCACAGGACGACGTGCTGATGGTGTTGTCGGGTGTTTAAAGGTGAAAGTCGGAGCAAGCAGAGCTGGGCAAAATAAAGCGCCGCCGCATCGCTCTGTTTAGATAGAGACGTATTCCCACTGACGCCATTATGAACAGGCAGTCAAGCGGCATTGTGGGTAACGTACAGAGCCGCCAAGTGAAAACAAACCGATATGCTGAAAAGTCATTTTTACTATTTTATTATAAGGTAAATAAACCTTAGATACTACTGATCACTTTAATGACATTAACGTGCAGCCTGGTTTTACAGTCAGCACTTTATTCCCTCTCTCTTTCTCTCTCTTTCCTTCTCTCTCTCTCCATCTCCCTCTCTCTCTCTCTCTCTCTCTCTCTCTCTCTCTCTGTCTGATTCTTTCCCTCCCATCACCTCTCACTTTCTCTCTTAATCACAGTGTGTCTGAATGGTGCTTTTAGTGTTCCTGAAGAGGAAGTTAAACTGCCTGTCAGTCCCAATGCAGCCTCGGACCACCTAATCTGTACTTCTCTCTCTCTCTCTCTCTCTCTCTCTCGCTACACCTCTCTATTACTCTCGGGGTTTGTGCCCTGAACATCTACACCCCCCTCTTTTTCCCTTCGTTTTTCTTTGAAGAGCAGTTCTGATGTTAAAGGCCTGTAACAGGTCCTGTCTGTTTGCATTAACCACCACTGCGCTCTCTCTCTCTCTCTCTCTCTCTCTCTCTCTCTCTCTCTCTCTCTCAGCATCACGTTGCTATCCTCCCTCCTCTCCCGGTTCCTGCTTTGTCAGACAGCACCGCGATGCGCCCGTTCGTTTTACCGATATCTGTTGAGCGCAGCAGTGTTGTAACTGATGCTCTTTTTTCGAGCGTCATGTCTGGAGCGAGCGGCGTTCTGTTTTGTGGTTTGGTTTCACACAATGTAAATCTGCAAGCTGACACGTCCCTCGAGCCGTGTACCAATCCCCCACACACGCTTTCATCTAATGACCACATCACACAGCCGGCCCAGCCAGCTCTCGCTCGCCTCTGCTGCTCCTTCAGAGCTCACGCCCGTTCCAATTTTACATCACATAGCAGGTATAAAGAGGAGTAAGTTTTTAGCAGTAATTGCTAAGAGTGTGGAACGCTTAAAATGCAGTCGCGACCAGGTGTTTACTCAGTTTATCGCTACGCGGTAAAGCCGACTGAGGATCGGCTCACGTCGCCTCCCGTCTTCTGCGAAACACGTCGCAAAGACGACAGATATGTGCAGGAAGGGAAACCTCTCTCCATCGCTTAAATCCATAATCCAGATCACTTTATAGTGATAAGACGCGGTTTTTAGACTAGCGGTTGCCTACCGAGCCCTCGGATACGGATCAGCATTTCTGAACGTGGGCTGTCCGGCTTTGATTGTTTTTATTCCTGCAAGTAAAGGCGGTATTTGAAACCTAACGACTACAGCTGACTAGTTGAGCACGAACTAAATAACACGCGAATCGTTTTGTTGTTTTGGTTTACACGTTCTGTGCTAGGCTTTGTACTAGCTTTGTAGCAGATTAGCGAAGCAAGCTAGCTGGGATCGGGTATCGTTGGAATTGTATCAATTCAAGCGCGCGCGCACACACACACACACACACAGATGGATGGATGGATATAGGTATAAAATGAGCGTTGTTAGCTATGGAAAATAAAATTCGGAAAAATTGGACTTTTATTTTGAAGTCCCGTGGGTGCTGTGGCGAGAGAGGCACAGGGACTTTTATTTTGAATCGTTAAGCTATCACGGACCTGGAAAATCTGCCAGACCTCAAGTTACATGATCGGGCCGTGGAAACTTCCAAGACGGTCATGGATTTTTGCCGCGTCGTTCATTGAGAGTTTTCTATTAACACACGTGCGCGCGCACACACACGCACACACACCATCTCTCAATGGTGCAGACGGTCCTCGTCACAGCCTGCCCTCATTTCCCGCTAATTAAAGCCGGCAGAACGTTATTGTCGTCCTTCTATACACACACACACACACACACACACACACTCTTTCACGTGTAAGAAGAAAGGGTGAGACGGGGGCAAAGGAATGAAAGAGCAGTGCTTTGTTTGCTGATGACCTCAGCGTGTTTGGGTTTGGGCCACATCATACACACGTGCGCGCTGACCTAAGCTAGCGATCACACGGCGAGAAGAGATGCCTGTTTACCTACCCTGAAGTTTCCCCTACGAAAACTTTCTGCGCTGCTCCGAGTCACCTCGTATCGGCACAAATTTTTTCTTTTTTTTTTTAAGACGAGCTGTCGTGTTCATATCAGGGTGGGAATTTTTTTTGCTTCCCCAGTACCTGTCCTGGCTTGTAACGGGAGATCGTGCAGGCTGACGTTGGGAATCAGCCACACATCACACACTATCAGCATAATACACACATGGGGGGTGTCGTCCTTCTGGCGTTTTCTCACGCTAAGGAAAAAAAAAACACCCAGGCAAGACACCACAGGTGCACCGAGGAATTTCTATTAAAGCAGGAGATATCTCCGAGCAGTCTGGCCTCACACGAGCGTCTTTTTGTATCGGAGCGTTTTTAAAAATATATAAGTTTTTGTTCGTATCAGGTTTTGTCTAATTAAAATGCTCAAACATTTGCATACAGCAAAAGTCTTTTAATGTCAGAATGGAGAGTATCATTGCTGATGAGCCCGGAGAAACGGAGCTTTACTATCGGGAATATGGAAAATGTTCGGGAATATTTTATTTATTAATTTTTTTTGCATATCATTTGCTTCGATACACAATGTCATAAAGGAAAATTAACCAGTGTGTCGAAATGACATAATAATAATAATAATAATAATAATAATATGGTTATGATTAAAGCAGCAGTTTATCATCATGATAAAATGTTTCCCCTTTTTCGGTTATGTTTTTCTTGCCAGATGTGATATTATTGCGCTAGTCTGAGAGAAAACACGCGATAGGTGGAGTTTAGCGGGGGGAAAAAGTGATCTCCCCCCCGAAGCACCGGGGCATCACGGCCTCGGCTCACTGGCCGCTCGCTTGTTTTAGCCGTAAATAAAGCGCAAGGCCTGCGGATGCCGTCGGATGGGCGTGGCTACACCCTGAGGAAGTCTGGTTATCTGTGTTTTGCACACTGACTAACCGGTTCCTTCCTGCTCTGCTCTGCTCTGGCTGCTGTTTTTCCTGGAGTTAGCCGGAGGCCGAGTGTGTTTCATACCAGCGTGACCTGCTCACATTACACTTCTCTCACCTGGTGTTGGTGGTAAATAGAGTAAGTATTCGTAGCCATGGGACCTTCTGAGTGACCCGCGAGTGACCCCTGCGCCGTTACCGGAAAGACCTGAAAGACCTGAATACACAAAGAGCGGCGAAACCCTGAGACTTCCTCTCTCTCCGTGCCCTCATGCAGCTGAAAGTCCTGTGCTCATTTCCTGTTGTTATAGGCCCTGTGTGTGTGTGTGTGTGTACGTGGGGGGAGAGTTTTTCGGGAGTAGCTTTCTGTGGCAAGCATTCCGCATGCTCAGCATTCCCTGAATTCGTTCGACAGGTTTAGGAGTGCATCTGCTCGGGCGAATCGGCCTGCAGAAGCGACGAGCCGATGAGGTGCACCTTCGTCTCGCGCAGCTGTTTCTGTAAACGCAGCCCCGGGCCAGGCTTCCGTCGGACGCGGAACGGAAAGCCTTGGATATGATGACGTTAAAGACTGCTCACTGGAGCTTTTTCTTGCCTCGCACCGTGAATGCGAATATCCGCGCACTACGCCGTAACGACAGATTCCGATAATTATTCCTAAATCTAGGAATGTGGCCCATCAGATCCGAGCCATCGGGGCATTAGCGACCCGGTGAACACTTCGGTGTGCTGCACAGTCCCGGAAACTTGACTGACCAGGCTAAAAAAAAAAAAAAAAATCCCCAAACTAGCTAACGTATAGCCTGTTGAACATCCTAACACTGACTCGGACTGAACACATGATTAATATTTTGACGCATTTTGAGCTCATCATGCAAGTCCGCACGTTCCTGTCAGCGCTTACGTAATACAGCTACAGACGCTCGTTTCCCCGCCACTTTAATTTGTTGTCTTGAAGAGGAAAACAAAACAGCATGTCACGTGACCACGAAGCCGCGACATCGAAGGTGTTGAAGTCTTTCCTGTGTTGGAAAGCCTGGAAGCGCTAAAACCGGAGGCCCCTCCCAGAAGGCGTAAGCAACGCTTTAGTCGCACCGGCAAACACTCCGTCATGGTTGTGAAAAGACGTATTTACGCTAAATCAGTCAGCTCGTGTTCTTGGCTGATTCCATGTTTGGTTTCGGAAGCGTGTGCTGTAGTTATGCTGAAGTGCGTTGTGTTTATAAATATCAAGTAAATAAATAGTATGGTTTCTTTTTCTGTTTGTTGACTTTTAAAGAATACTTAATGAATTGAATTATAATTGGCCCCCCCTTCTCCACACCCCGCCCCCCTCCTCAAGGTGGCACCCCCCCGAGCAGTTCCATATCCATGTGTAATGAGGCGACCAGGCTATTTTCAGCCTCCTGCTGTGGCACTGTGAAGCCTCGCACGCGGCTCGCTCTCGTCCGAGCGTGTTAAATGGTGACGTGGCTCGTTCATCGTGATGTGATGTTCCCGTGGCCACCTCGTGCTAACGTGTCCTCAGCTCCAGCGTTCCCCTGGACTGTCAGTTGTTGAACATTTCTGGAAGGAGTCTCCAGTGTCGGCTCTTTTGTCCCACAGATGAAGTCTTTTGTTCCTTGTTTATAGAGCAGCTCATTTCAACCCTGCGATCTGATTGGTTGAAGTGCTTTGTAGTATTTTTTTTTATAAATGTTGGGTTTTCTCTCTATCTCTTTCTTTCTCCTTTGTGGTTTTCTCTGTTACTCTTGTTCTCTCTCTTTTCTGTCTCTGTCTCTCACTCTCTCTATTTATTTATTTATTTAGTGTCTCAGTCCTTCTTTGTCTTGTTAACGGTGTCTCAGCTTTTCTTTCCCTGTCTCTCGCACCCTTTTTTATTTATTTATTTTGAATTAATCATGTATTCCTTTATTCTTTATATATTTTCTTTATTTCTTTTTATTTAAATTCTCTTTTTGTCTCTCCCTTTATCTTTGTTCCTGCCCCTCATCCTGTTTCTGTTCCTCTCTCCCCCTCTGTTTCTTTCTCTCTCCCCCTCCCTCTCTCTCTCCCCCTCTCCACCTCACTCTCTCTCCCCCTCCCTCCCTCCCTCTCCCTCTCTCCCCCTCCCTCTCTCTCTCCCTCCCTCTCCCCCTCCCTCCCCCCCCCCCTCTCTCTCTCCCTCACTCT
>JAQQZR010000005.1:23348867-23360451 GCA_030068235.1 Notoglanidium macrostoma | reverse complement strand
CTGTTAGTTAGCCGGTGAGTTCAGGGGCTGTCAGTGAGGGTGGCTTGTGCTGTTTGCTTTTGTGTTCGCAGAGATAAACAGAGTGAGGAAGGACATGTACAACGATACAGTGAGCGGTTTGGTAGACAAGCACCCCCTGGAGCTTCCCGAGGCTCACGGCCCCATCGTCCACCTGCAGGAGAAACTGTTCGTCCCTGTCAAAGAGTACCCCGACGTGAGTGAGCCCACACACACACACACACACCGTGAGCACACATTTCTCCAGTGTGTTATTTTACTGCCCTTAACTACAGAGGGGCATTTAAACAGTCGGGGTGTGTAAAAGTAAATAACTCTGTGCTGTAAGCTAGGCCACATGACAGCTGCTCCTCTCAGAGCAACAGTTAAGAGAGTGTGTGTGTGTGTGTGTGCCAGTAGTCGAGGTGCTTAAAAGTGCACTGCCAAAATTACTCTGTCTGGAAATATAATACAGTCTGCGAGAGAGACGGTCACGGAGTGGAGCGCAGGGCGGAGTTTTTGGGAGTGTGCTTTTTTTTTCCCCCGAAACTGGAATCCTCAAAGCCACGTCGGGTTCAAAGATGAGAGGAAGCACACTGGGTTTTGAGTCTCTCTCTGTGTGTGTGAGTGAGAGAGGAAGTGGCTGTGCGACTGAGGCCCCATCCACACATGGATATTTTTAAAAATGTGGTTTTACACCTCCGTTTATAAAAAAAAAAAAAAAAAAAAAAAAAAAGGGTGGGTTTGAGGGTGATGAGCGTGCTTTAAATATAAACTCTAACTGTTGTAGGGAAGCCAGTCAGTGGTAGAGCTCAGTAACTCATAACATAGATCTGACGCGCTGCGCTAGTTTAGTTTAGCAGAGGAGGATTCAACATGGATAAAAGTTCTCAGAAGGAAGAGGATGATGATGTGGGTCTCCTGCTTAAGGTCACACTCTGGCTTTGTCCAAAATCTGTTCAGCGCACTGAGTAACGCTCTGTTCAGCAGGTGTGATGGAGAAAGTCCACACGTGCAACATGTGCCGTCAGCCTTTACAGGGTGTTTGTGAAAAGTTTCCTTTTCAGCCCGAAGGAATGGACGATGAACAAGAGAGTAAGTGAGGAGCCGAGCGTCGCTGTTTTAGCGGTCTGTGTGTTGAGGCAGAGATAGAGAACGGGGTGAGAGGGAGAGATAGAGAACGGGGTGAGAGGGAGAGAGAGAGAACGGGGTGAGAGGGAGAGAGAGAGAGAACGGGGTGAGAGGGAGAGAGAGAGAAAGGGGTGAAAGAGAGGGAGAGAGAGAGCAGGGAGAGAGAGAAAGGGGTGAAAGGGAGAGAAAGGGGTGAGAGGGAGAGGCAGGGAGAGAGAGAAAGGGGTGAGAGGGAGCGAGAGAGCAGGGAGAGAGGGAGAGAAAGAAAGGAGGAAGAGGGAGAGAAAGGGGTGAAAGAGAGAGAGAGAGAAAGGGGTGAGAGGGAGAGAGCAGAGAGAGAGGGGGGGGGAGGGGGGGTGTTGGTGCTCAGCTAAGTGTAAAATGCGGTTTCTTCCTGGCGACTCTGATCTCACACGCTTTGGATATGTGCGGCTGTTTTTTGTCCTTCAGCCATGATGAAGGTTACCACATGCAACCCTACATGCTCGCACACACACACGCACGCACACACACACACACACACACATGCGCGCACATACTCTCTTTAGATACTTGGCTAAAGCTGGCCTTGTTCCTAAAGGTCAGCAGTATCGTATATAGCTCCACTGTCTATGGTGTGTGTGTGTGAGCCTGGATGGAAAATAATTCCGGCCTGTGTGGAATGCCTGGAGTGGCAGCCCTGTGTGGATCACACACACACACACACACACACACACACACACACACACACACACACACGCGCGCACACACACTTTCAGTGTAATGAAATTCTCAGTTGACCTTCAGGTTTTTTTCTCTCTTTCATTTGAGTGAAGTTAATAAACTAACAAAGCAGCACATCAAAGAGCAAAGTAAAGGTCTTCCTTTCTTCTTCTTTTTTCATCTTCGTGTTCTTCTTTTCCATCTTCCCCTTTTTTACTTTTTCTTTTTCATCTTTGTGTATTTCATTTCTTTTTTGTTGTCATTTTTTCAACTTTAGCCCTGTCTTCTGAGTCATCTCTTTCTTTTTTTTTTTTTTTTTTCTTCCGGCTTCCGTCGCTTCCCATCCATCTTCTGCCTTTATCATTCCTTCTCTTCTTCGCCTTTGTCTCTTTCTTCATTCGTATTTTTTCCTTCATTCGTCTTTAAAAAATCCCTTCTTTATCTTGAACGTTTTCCGTTCCTCCTTTACCTCATTCTTCAACTTTTCTCCTTCCTCTTTTTCTTGTCCTTCACATTTATCTCCTTCTTTGCAACAGTTTTCTTTTTCTTTTCATTTTCCTTTCCATCTGCCTACAACTTTGCCTTTCCCACATGTTTCCCTTTTTCTTTGCCTTCATTCTTGTTTCTTCTTTTTCTTCGGCGCCTTTTCGTCGTTCAGCTTTTTAAAGTTTTTGCCCCCCACCTTTTTCTTCAGCATTCGCTTTTTCTTAATTTCCTTTTTCAGACCATCGTTTCCTTGTTCATCTTTGTCTTCATTCTTTTCACCACGTCTTTCATCATTTACTTCTTCTTTCGCTTCGTCTCGAGCGCTATAAAAGGACAAACCCGTCTTTTTAAAAAAAAATATATATATATGTATATATATTTATTCATTTCCCCAACATGAAGGCCGTCTCTTCCGTGTTCCGGTTTCCTCTGTGTGCTGGAAATCCCATCAGGTCCCCAGCAGGACAGAAAAGCAGGAATCTCGCTCACTCTTCCAGACTAAATGTTTTCTTTCCATCCGCCACCGTGGAGGAAGGAGACGAGCGACGTGCATCCTCTTCCCGTCAGTCCCCCGCTCCTTTTGTCTCTCGGTTCCTCCGTTGCCATCTGCATGTCGCTCTGATCCTCGCCCCCCCCGCCCGCAACGGCTAATTAGATCTCCTCGCTGCACTGCGTCACGCCAATTCCTCTAAAATAACCCATCCTGCCATCGCGCCCCGGCTCCAAATCCCTCCTCGGCGTCTCTGCACACGTGTACGAGCGAGGGATTTTTCTTTTCTCTTTTTTGGATGTTTAATCTGATAAGTCTCATCTTCAATTAAATGCTGTCACAGCAGAAAGGAAATGCGGGTGAGGTGTCGAGATTAAACACAATGTCATTTCCTGTGACCTCGCACGGCGGAGTGCATGCTGTCTCGCTCTCTCTCGCTACCTGGGAGTCAGTTTTTGTATTTCTCACTTAAGAAAATCCCTCAATTTTGAATTGAATCTGCTGGCTCACCACCAGGGGTCGCTAAAGAGCCAGCGTGCATAGCTACATCAAGCTTCTCACTAATAAACCCACGTTTTATATCTGCTTCATACCACAGCACTGTTGTATCGTCTATTTTGTATTTTATACATAACCCTCGTAAGTCATTCTCGTTTCTATAGTAACAAGGAACGCTTGTTGACTTGGTCATGTTTTCCGCGAAGAAGCAGTTATTTCACTTTTTTTTATTTTATTTTTTTTTTAGTTCCTGAAGGAGTCTCCTGTTCATAATTGAGAAGTGGAGTTTTTAATTTTCTGGAACGAGAACGTCGTCAGTGCGGAGGCCTTCATGCTTTTGTCTCGGTAACGTGATGACTAGATGTGTGTTTTTGTTCTAAACTTCAACAGAGAGCGATGAGGGTGTCTATAGCTTGTTTCGCACACGTTCAACATTATGTAGCTATAAACAAACGGTACTGTTTTCTTGAAAAATTATATAATTCATGATCATAGTACATGCAATTATTGGATAATTATCGTTCATTATTCTCCTATAACAGCGCCCCCCACCCCCCCGTGTTGGTTTATTCCTTTTTAATAGCTGTAATTTAAACACTTCCAGTTTATGCTTCCTTTACCTGCGAAAATAAATATATACGTCTTTTAGAAATTATTCAACCGTCACTTGCTTTACGTCGCCATGGATGTTGAGCGAAACGTCCACTAGAGGGCGGCTCAGAGTCGGAGGTTTCAGACAACTGCAAACCTGGCGACAGGAGGAGGTCGTAATAACGCACCTGTAAAGGAGGAGTAACATCATGCCATTGTTTAAAAATGTCTTACCGAGTTTTATCACCTCTGTGCAAAAAAAGTTGGATCTTTGGAAAGATTTGGATCCGGATATGAAAGGAACGTGACGTACGGTGTTCGTGTATGTATTTAACGTTGAGCATAAACGAGCTTTAAGGCTGGGTGATGCAACAATTATAATGCCTGTATGATAAAATGGCTGAATATCGGTATCGGTATAACGGTATACATTACATAACCGTTCTGTAGTTGCGCCCCCTAAGGGTCATGGTAGGGAATTTTAATCTAGTTTTGCCTTCCCTCGCAATAGCCCCGACCACAGGCACGTAAAAGTAGCTATAAAAAAAATCTAACCCGTAGGGGGCGTAATTTTTCTGAGATATCGTCTAGCGGAGAGAGATTTTTTTTAAACGTATACAAACTGAAACGTCTCGTCTTGATGCCTTCGTCTAAAATTGAATAACTTTTTTAAACTGCGCCATTTTTAAATGTGTTTTTTTTAATTATAAAAATTTTTTATTTTATTATTTTTTACTTTAAAAAAAAAAAGTGCACATTGTCAGCTATTGTTTAGAGTTTTTTGGTTCGCTTGTTTTCAAAAGCAATAATGTTTGTTTTGCTGGCAGTTTGTTAAATCGTGTCACGCGGAGATGAATTTGAGAACCATGATGTGATATTTTTGTCCCACCGCGCACAAAACCCCGTGTGGAATTCCACACGTGTCCGCCGGTCTTCTTCAAACGGGGTGCGTTTCAGGTAGAAACGTTCTTTGATGGCGCCAGAGGTTTTTTGCACCCGGATGCCGAGTCTCACCGCGCGCCGTTAAGGGCCGCGACGCCGGCTGCGTCCTAAATCATGGTGCGGTGCGTGTGAGGTGAACTCGAGCTGACCTCGCTCTTAAGGGTGCCGTCTGTGGCAGTGACGCGGCGTGATCTCCTTTCTCATAATGCCTCGCACACGTTTACGTCGCCTTCTGTCGATGTTTAAATTCCTGACCGTAAATACTGGTTTTGGAAGAGAGATGATGAAATATGCGCAGCGTTCTATTATACGCGTGTTCGGTCATAGCGCTTGGGAATGAAAAAGGACTATGGGAAGAAAAATGCAGCTTATGAACATGCGAGATCATGATGGAGAGCACCCTTGCATGGCCCCAAAACTGTTTTTTTTTTTTTTTTTTTTTTTTGGTTTTTTCCCCCCTTCTGTGTTGTCTCTCTCTCTCTCTCTCTCTCTCTCTCACACACACACACACTTTAATTTGCAGGTTATTACTGGGGCTTTTGAAGCGAAATGACTCCAATTGAGCATCTCAAATGAGTTCTTGCTTCTTCTGAATGCCCACTGATTCATCAAATCCAGCTAAGCCACACACTCACACTCTCTCTCTCACACACACACACACACACACACACACACACACACACACTCGCAGTGAAAGTCCCCAGCTTTTCATACAGCCGTTGAGACTCTCATTTTGGAAGCGTGGATTGTTTGTGCAGATGTTTCGCATTTCCATCCCTCCAGTGCGAGCTCTGCTTTCGGAAGTGTCATTAGGAGACTTGTCATGGTTCTGCATGGAGCATTTCCTCCCGCCGATCTTCTCTCCGATGACGTTTCTAATCTTTTAGCGCTTCCGGAATGGGAGCCCTTTATCCTGCATGTTAAGCCTGCATGAGCTGCAAACTTTGAGCTCCGATTGGAAGTGGTTTTGGACAGAACGGTAATACCTGGCAACCTTCACGCATTATAGAAGCGCCGCACGAGCTAGCACCCGAGATGGCTAAAACCGGAACTCCGGCAAGGCTAGCATCTTCAGCGTCAACTGATACCGAGAGCCATCTGATATTGTTTTCTTGAGAACTACTAATCTTTTATTATTATTTTGGTCGGAAGCACTTCATGGGTAAATTTTCACACAAAAACATGAATGTGATAAAATACAGTACTTCAATAAAGTCTACATACAATAAAAAAAAAAAAAAAAGCAAGTCGCTTTAAATGTAAATATTTCGAGTTCCATAAAAGTGTTTATTTTTTTCCAATTCTAGTCTGTGCAGTTTGTTACTGGATTCGATGTGTTATATTCACGTCAATATCGATATCTGCCCGTTATCGATACTGGGTATCTCGGGTTATCGCTCTGGATTATCGCTCTCGCTCATATTAGCTCTCCCTCTTGAAGCTCCGCCCCCTTCCACAGTCTCTCACGTTCTATCCGGTGCGCTCATCTCGACGCAATCATCCGAGTTGAAAGATTTCATTAAGTATTTAAGCCTGTATTTGTTCGGGACACATCAATTTCCGTACTTTTTTTTTTTTTTTGCTCTGAAAGAGAGAATTTTTATACAAAGGAAAAATCTAATCTTCACATTCTGCCCATTTGAATGATTAGAAAGTGATTGGAAACGCAGCACGGTGACGTTTGGACTGTGTATGCTGATTCTTCCTCAGGCGTCTTTGTGCATTTGATGACACGGGTCGTCTCTTGCTTTAGCGTCCCGAAGTCTGGAAATGAAGCATTTGGTTTGGGACGAGACCCAAAAGCCGAATGCAGCGCCATGATGAGCGGCTACGTTTACCAGGTTGCCAGATGTTTTCTGCAGGTATTGGCTAGTTTCGAATCCGCCTTTTGCAGCAGCCCAGCTAATGAGCGAAATGCAGTCAGGTGTTCACCGAGGATGCTTGATGATCCCAGGCCATCCCTGAGCAAACACAAGAAGGCGGGAGATATTCCGAGCTGGGGGAAGAGAGCAGGTTCGATGAGGGGCTAGCGGAAAAAAATTTTCCTTGTCGCTTTCTCTCTCTCACACATACACGCATGTTTACGATGCTGAGATTGTTACTCGGCATATATAACGCGCTCGATGTAAAGTAGATCAGCCGCCATGCACGTCAGGAGTGATGCATATGAAAGTTAGGAGCATTCTAGATAGTTCTGGATTCGGAACACATTCCATATTGGATTGTTCAGTAGAGGAACACATTTTCTCCCCCCCTTTCTCCGAACATTCCAGCTGAATTTTTTTTTCTTTTTTCCCCGCTTGCTCTGGTGTGCTATCGGTGCTATTCGCAAATTTAGTGCTAATGATTTATGATAATGAACTTTCCATCTGGAACCGGATCCATCTGACGCACGCAGGAAATCCTTGGCGTAGCATATATAATGCGGCTCGTGACCCGTCTCCCTGCTGCCTTCGCAATATTTGATTCCGATAGCATTTGATGTGCGGCTTTATCCCGATACCAGCAGAAAAAAATTCCCACCAGGCTTTGTGACTTTCGTTCGGACTTCAAATTATGTTTCACAGAGATCCGCGCTCGCTTTGGCATTCATCACGAAAATCCTGTAAAACAGAATAATCACATGCAGGTGCTTGGCTCATAAATGACACATATAATTGACTAATGTAGTAATGTTGTTCCTGGAACACATGGTTCTTTTCTATTTGAGTCGCTGCAGTTTCCAGACACTTCTCCTGTCCTTTTTTTTATTGGCCTTGGGCTTGCCGTCTGTTTAGAGTTTCACGGTTTTAAATGGGATGCATCGAAAGCTGTCAGCAGAAACTTTTTCTGTAAAGTATCAGCATCTGTTTACACGAGTTCTCGTAATTTATTGGGAATTGTTTTGTGGCTTCCTTCATAATCCCAAAAAGACTGACGAAGGACTTGAGGTACAACACTTGGGGATAAAACATTCATTGGCATGCTGTTATAAGAGATTAATCAATGACGTGGTGGTGTGACGTGGCCTGATGCACAGCAACAATGCAGTGACGTAAAATGACGTTTTGTCCATTTATGGCTACCTTTAATGTCGCCGAACGTCCATCAGACATGCTGGTTCCTGTTCTCGCTTCGTCGTAACAGTTATAAACATTTGTTTCTGCACTATAAAGCAAAAAATGCAGCTTGTCGTGTTACCCCAAAGCGTGTAAACTCCCTCCTGAAGACTTTCCTGTGGCGGACAACGTGGTTACATTTTCACTTTTTATATTTCAGATATGTTAACCATCTAAAAGAACACCTTGAGAAGACCATCATACCAGTTACACACGCTTTTCTCAAGTCCCCGCTAATATAGAAATGTATTAAACCTCGCAGTTGGAGCTACTTTCAGAGCTGCTGATGTAGAAAACGATTCCGTAGTCATTCTGACCAATCAGAATTGAGAAGAGCGCCGTGGTATGAAGAGATTCAAAAGATGGGCCTATTGTTCATTCTGTCAATCTGCCGCTGATGGCTTCTTTTCTAAAAAGGAGAAAAAGAACGAATGATTCATGCGTGTATTCCCCGTCATTTCCTCCTTTCTTTTCTCGGTTCTCCTTTTTTCTGCTTCTTGCGTCTACATCGCTCCGATTCGGGCCACTATATTACTTAGCAAGAGTTAATTAGCAATTAGCTTGACCACTCAATAGCGTGTCACCTCTTCACCCCTCCCTGAGTCCTTTTGTGCACTCTCTCGCATGTTCTTTTGTTCACATGGTGTCCATAAATGTAGTTAAACAGCAAGCAAAAGGGTTTTTTTTGGGGTTTTTTTTAGCATTAGCATGTAGCGTGTTAATGTGAAACCTCCAGCTTGCAGTAGGTAAGAAAGATCTTGCAGTAACACAGGCAGGAGAGTTGAGAGTGATGAAGCATGCAGGGACATCGGTTTGAAAGGTCCATGATGGAGAGTAGCGATTCGACTAGAGGGGATTTTTTTTTTTTTTTTTTTAAAGGGAGAAAAATTGACTACCTTTTTTGCCCTAGCAGTGAAAAAGTCCTCTCAGTTTTAGATAAACCGCTTAAAATGAGATTTTCTCACTTCTGTCTTCTTTCCTGTTTCTTCTGCATCACTGTAGCGTGCACACACTTTCTCTCGCACACCCTGTCTCGCCCTGGCTACAGTAAGCTGATAACATGTCATAAACAAAAACCCATTTAGTTGTGACTCTAAGCCCCTCTCTGTCTCAAGTGCGTGTGCGCGCACGCTTCATCTTTTATTTTTAGGAGCATAGCGAACGCCCCCCCCCTAAACTCAGAAAACTGAGTTTAGGAAGATTAGTGTGTACATGTATGTATGTATATTCTAGGGGTGGACAAATCAGAAGTTTATTAACTAGCCCACTGGACAAGTAGTATCTCCAATGTGCTTCCCAGTCCCATGTTTTGGTTGCCCGGAAATCTGATTGACTAGTCTGAACAGCTGTAGCAAATGTGAAGTAATAAGGTATGGTGAGTTAGTAATGTGAAATAGGTATGTGGTCGAAATGATTGCATCCTTGAGCAAATTGAGCTAGTCATTGGCCACTTACAGAACCAAAGATCCAAGGGGTAGACCTGAATCTGATCCTGATCCCTCTACCTGTGTAGATTCAACCCAAGATTGCAGGGAACATTCCGATCCGGATCCCCCTACCTTCGTGGACTCGAACCAAATGTCCAGGGGGTGGAGTCAGACGTGATCCAGATCCTCTTACCTGGGTGGAGTAGAATCAAATGTCCACAGAATGGAGTCTGATCTGATCCACGTCCCACTACCTGGGTGGTGTACCAAAAGTCCAGGGGGTTGAGTCGGACTTGATCCAGAGCCTCTTACTTGGGTAGAGTCAAATCAAAAGGCCAGAAGGTGAAGTCTGAGCTGATCCACATGCTCCTAATTGGGCAGAGTCGAACCAAACGTCCAGGGGGTAGAGTCCGACTTGATCAAGATACCTGGACTGAGTCGAATCTGGGCAGAGTTGAGCAAATAGTCCCGATGGTGGAGTCAGACTTTTCCAAATCCTCCTTCCTGGAGGATTATTGGAGCAGTTGGATCAGATCCTGACTATTATGGACTTTTTTGTCCATGTGGTTCAGTAGCGGAAGGGCGTTAACCTTTGACCGTTGCTCATCACGGGATGAGGCTGAATGTTGGATTTTCATCCCACCTGCTCTGTTCTCTGACTCCCTAACGAGTTTAGAGTCTGTGCGTGTCTCTGTCTGTCTTCTTCCTGGGAGCCATTTTGCAATGGAAGCAGGGATTTCAAATGTTTGGGAAGAAGAGAACATGTTTTGAGAGAAGTTGCATTGAGGAACGTAGCCGGTCATTGATCTCTGTCCGGTGTTTAGCCACGTGCTCTGAGCGTGCAGCTCTCTCTGCTCTGCTCTTTAGCCTTGTGGTGTTGTGCATCCCTGTGGCATCACTCAGAGGCTGCCTTTCCTCACAGCAAACCCTCAGCGGGGGAACACACACACATGCACACACATTACTGCTTTTGAAATCGGTCTCGTTTCCTCAGGCACACTGCTTTGGGTTAAACGGACATATTGACTCATGCTTACAGAGAAATGAATAAGGGAATATGCCCACGTGCTAACCCAGCTTCACAGCTGTTCCCGTATTGCAGGACGGCTGTGGCTCTGAGTTGAGCGGTTTCTAAACTGCTTCTGCTGCTTCTGGAATGGGGCAGCTTGGAGTAAATTGTCTGAAAGTAGTGCCCTTCTCGTTTTTAAGAATGTATGTGTGTTTTGGGTCGACCCATGTTTGTGTGTTTGATGTAGCTGTCATAGCCTCACAAATTTATGCTTGGTTTAACTCGGGTAGTCGGAACGTGGAATTGCGTCAAGTTGGAGGGAAAAACGGGCGCCACAAAATTACATAAGGTAGCGCTTATTTACAAGTAAAAAAAAAAAGTGCTACTTTTGTTTACTGTTGATGCTGCAAGCAACTATTTTGGTTTGCCTTCACTTGCTGAACTCTGGGTCGAGGAGACCACCCCGAATTTCTAAGGATGTGGTTTGTTTTCTGGTTTTTTTTTTTTTTTTTTTTTTTTTTTTTTTTTCCTAGTCAGAGGTCGGAAATTCCTAGTTGAGATTTAGTCGAACTCCAGAGCAATGGTTGCTCTCTGGACCACTCATTCTGACCGTCATGACTGCCTGTACACTCTGGTCTCACCCTGTACATGGCAGAGAATTTTCGGGGTTGGCAAAGGTCTTTATTTCAACTTCACGCTAGTTTGTTCACAAGCTTAAGGGTGGCCACAGTAATGTTTATGCCACATTAGTTGCTGTTAGCATAAAGTTCCGTGCATGAAGCTATTGCCGATTTTACATGGGACATTATCATGTAGCTCACATTCTTGTCCCTCCTGGTCTTTTTTTCAATTCTTTTTTCTGATGAACATCTGTGTATAAGTGTTGGCGTCCCCTTCTGGCTGTAATTACTGGCTGTTTCCAGGATTCAAAGTGAGCAATTTCCCCCAGTGCATCAGAGCCCTGCTCTCTGTCATGTCCAATCAGCATCAGCGCGTGCACACACGCACACAGATCATTTGCATTGAAGACGAAGGAGCAGGGTGGGGGGTGGGGGTGGGTCGTCGGGATGAGAACGTGGAAAATTTAAACCGTTATTCCCATTTTGATGAATCTGGTCAACTTGTGTGTATCTGTGACTCTCTCTCTCTCTCTCTCTCTCTCTCTCTCTCTCTCTCTCTCTCTCTCTCTCTCTCTCTCTCTCACACACACACA
>JAQQZR010000005.1:23333877-23344407 GCA_030068235.1 Notoglanidium macrostoma | reverse complement strand
AGTTGCTCTCATTGTCTTTCTCTCTCTCTCTGTATGTCTCCATCTTGTCTCTTTCTCTGTCCCAGTCTCTCTCTCTGTCTCTTACTCTCTTTCTCAGTCTCTGTCTCTCTCTCTCTCTCTCTCTCTCTCTCTCTCTCTCTCTCTCTGTCACTCTGTCTTTCATTCTCTCGCTCTCTGGTCTTGTCTGTCTCTCCATCACAGTCATTCTGTGTCATTCGGTCTCGCTCCGTTTTGTTGTATTGCATTCATTCCCTCCTGCTGTCACTGCTCTTTTTTCCATCAGTCTCTCTCTCTCTCGCGTGATGGCATATGTGGAGTACCCAGCTTTAATTCCATGCAGAAATAGAGCAATGGAATGATAATGATGTGTGGGCTTCACTGCTTTGCTGTGTTCAGGATAGACTGCTAGTGACGTGATTTGGACAGAAATAGGATGTTTAGTGTGGGAGTGTTTAATGACTGTGTGCTGTGTGTTACCTTCTTACTCATCTCCCACATCCTTCTGCTTCTGCTCACATGTGGCATCTCTCTTTGTTTCCTCTCTTCAAAGTTTTCACACACACACGGAGCAACAAATTCAAAAGTTTTGCTCGATTGAATCAAATCCGATGGCACGTGATCCGTCTTTTTTCGGGTTTTTTCCCCTCCCGGTTTCCCATTCACAGCTTTACTCGTTTGTTTTATGCGCACACAGGTTGGCCAGGAAGCTGTTTCTTTTGTTCGATTGACGCAAACTTCCTGCCTTCTTGAGGTACATGGAAGGTTTCCCACCATTCCCGGGACAGAGCAGCACCAGAGAGGCATGTTTAGTTGTAGTTGCCATGGTAACAGTGTCTGTGGCGATGAGGGAGGGAGGGCTGGCGCCGTTGTTTGGCTCTCGCTCTGCGCATTAGGAAGCGTGTCAGGTGCAACTCCCCTGCCGAGACCCACAATACAGTCTTTACAATCAGACACCTCAATTAGAGAGAGGGAGAGATTGAGAGACGGGCAGAGAGCGAGCGAGCAAACTCCAGCGGTAATGGAATTAATCAGCGCTGACCGTCTGAAGGGCTTATGGCGATATGGAGTGGCGTTTTTATTTACTCATGAAGCTTGACCTTGTGAAATTATCAGCTAGATCAAGCATGTGTAAATGATTAAAGCAAATTACAGCCATTCGCCGCTTGAACAGCGTCCAAGATTTATTTTTTAGTTTGCACGTTTCCTACATTACCCACAATACCGTTCAGCTACCTGCTGATAGCCATGCTCTGTACGCTTTCATGCTAATACCACAGTCAACACTATCATGCTCACTATCTTCTAGATGGTAGTTGTCCCTGTCTGTGTCCCATTGTGTCTGTCTGTCTGTATCTGAGTGTATGTGATTTGTCTGTCTGTCTCTTCTCATCTGAGACTTGTCTCTCTGTCTGTCTTTGTCTGTGATTTGTGCCTGTACCTCTGTCTCTGAATGTCTCTCATCTGTCTGTGTTTTATCTCTGTCTGTGTCTTGTCTCTCTGTCCATCTGACACATGTTTATCTATATTTCTAGGTCTGTCTGACTTGTCTCTATCTGTCTGTATCTCTGAGTGCCTGTCTTACCTGACTGTGACTTGGCTCTCTGTGTCTGTCTGTATCGCTCCGTCTTTGACTCGTCTCTCTGTCTGTCTTTGACTTGTCTCTCAGTGTGTCTGTCCGTGGCTGTCTGTGACTTCTCTGTCTGTATCTCTACCTCTGAGTGTCCAGGGCTTATCGGTCGGTGATCGGTCTCTCTGTATCTCTGTCTGTGACCCTTTTGGTGTTCTGCACATGAGTGATGTGGTGTAAGTAAGTTAATAAAAGAAAATGGACCGAAGAATTTTCATTTCACCTTTTTTTTTTTCCTCTTTCGCCTGTTCGTCCCCGATGACTGAGGGATGAATCGGGTGTTGAGGAGCTGATAATTGTTGCTTTGTGAATGGACCGCATGCTGACTGCCTCTTACTGCTACTCCTTTTGAGGACCTCGGCTGTTAGCGGCGGTTAATGGCTCTCTTTGTCGCTCATTGTGAGAACCAGACCAATGGTGGAGTTATTGACACCTCCTGCTAGCTTTTCTGTATGGCTGCGTTCTGCAGGAGTGCGTGCGTGAGGGAGCACAGGGTGTACTTATCAGGCACGATTACAGACATTTGTCAGACCACATGAAACAAAAGGTTCCAAGAGTACAAATGTGTGTTTCCCAAGTAAAACTTTTCAAGGTTAGAGCAGCTTTTAGCGGTTCTTGGGATTAAATGACAGAATTACAGATTTAGCTCTTCGCACGTCAGACCCCATGCTCGCTATTTATTAATGATTAGATTTAATAGTACTTGTATGTGTGTGTGTGTGTGTGTATGTATGTATGTATGTATATATATATATATATATATATATATATAAAGTAGAAGAAGAAAAATTGAGTATTACGAAAGGTGGTCTGGCATCTTAAGCGCTCTGTAAGTTTATGGCACTTTTATCTAAAGTTAGTCGATGTGTGTAAAAGTGTGCCAATACTTTCGTCTTTAGTACAGCTACAAGGAAGGTTGTCGATCGTCCGGAGATCACAAGTTCCGAATCCTGACGTTGCCGCAGCTATCCATGGGCCAGGAGGCCTGCGTGTCAGAATTAACCATGTTTTGTGGGTGGGAGGGGCATACTCTCCTGTCAATCACAGCAACACTAGCCAATCATGAGGGTTTGCAGTATGCAGAAGAGGGTGGATAGCGTCTTCCTCCCAGTGTGTTACGCTTCCCGTTTTTACGTTATGCAGAACTAGAATGAATGAAAAATATTAATGAATAAATATGGAGCTCTACTATTTATCTCAAATTGATTTAACTGACACCTCCTGGAAGCCCCGCCCCCTTCCTCCTGTCTCAAACGTTTACTAATCTGTTTACTAATTCTCCCGCTTGAAAGTCGCGCCGACACGACGCTCTCGCTTCCTGTCAAGGTAAATGTGTTTGTGAAAAAAGAAAACACTGAACGTGTTTGACTTGGCTAACGTTCGACAAGTATGTAGTTGACATCATTTAACTAGGTTTCAGTGCAGCGGAAATGAGGACAGAATGTCTGCTTTCTAGCCGCGCCGTAGTTCTGTCAAACAGAAACGACAGCGACGCTCTTTTCAATCCAGGCTGTCAGCCAACACGACAGAACGTCGCTGTCATCATACCCGTCCTGTCGTTCGCTCTCACTGACTCGCGTCTGACTCTAGTGTGCCGTCACGTCACATGCCACAAACGCGTCTCGCTTTTCCACTCGTTTCAGGAGGAGCAGAACCGAGGGAAGCCCAACTGGGAGCACCTGAACGAGGACCTGCACGTTCTCATCACGGTGGAGGACACGCAGGCGCGAGCCGAGATCAAGATGAGGAGAGCCGTGGAGGAGGTGAAGAAGCTCCTGGTGCCGGCGGTCAGTACCTTCTCTTTTCGGTTTACAGCAGATAGAGTCCGCGCAGTAGCGGCTTGTGTATCGAGTGTGGAGCAAATGAATCTGTCCGGCACTACCGAAGACGTGGAAAACGGTCCTGAGATTAGTTCCAGACCCTACAATAGTCACACACACGCGAACACGCTTTCATTTAAGATCAGTTTCTAGCTCAGCAGTCTCGTTTGACATTTCGCTGAACACCAAAAAAATAAAATAAATAAAATAAATAAATAATAGAAATAAAAGTCCAGAAAATGTTCTCCTAGATTCTTCACATGGGTTATGCTTTAGGTTTAAAAATGTTATTATATTATTCTTTTTTCAGAATTAAAGCCTAGTGTCTACTAGGCTTGCACAGTAAACTGATTTTATTGTCCCTGAATGCCATTAAATTGTCAGCGATATATAAATGATGTTTATTGTCAGTTATGTTATATTAGCAGACCTGCCGACCATTATCAGTTTTGCTCCGGAGCTCTGCAGAAACACCGGAGGACGCTTATGAATCTGGAATGATCTGAGCCGGGTTTTCCGCAATAACAGACTTTACGGAAGCCCCTTCCCATTTCCCCTTAATACCCTTGACCAACATGCTCTTTTGCCTTGCTGTCAAGGTAAATGCTGAACATTTTGAGTTCTGTAAAGGGGCCGGTTCACCCTTCCCAGAATCCTCAGAGTCCCCACTTTTGATGCCATCGTTATTCCAAAAACAATGGAATATCGTGAGCGGTCGCAAAAAGAAATTAAGGTATGTTTTGTTCAGTGCTTCCACATACGACACGTGAACAAAGGAGATGCATTTTGAAGGAACCACTAACACTGAATTTGTGCAGGTTGTGCATTGGATTCTGGGAAGGGTGAGTCATCTCCGCTAACGTTAGACAGATGTACATTTAATATCAATTAAGTACTTAGGTTTGTTTTTTTTTTTTTTGTTTTTTTTTTTAGCCAAGTTTCCACATTAACATGCCTTCATGATGGCAAGCCTTAATTCATTCCCTGGAATGGTTTTTGTTTGTGCATCCTAGCCTAGCATGCGTTACGACTTTCAGCAGATTTTGTACCCATGCGGCACTTTTCATTGTGGTTAGAGAAGTTCATTATGCTCCACTAATAAACAGCGCAGCAGTGTTTCGTTCCTCTTATCACAACAATTTCCCTGCGATTACTATTTAAAAAAAAAAAACTAAACAGTTGGTGCTTTGGGGAATTTTGGCTAAGCACGACGCTTTGAGCTGCGTGAGCAGAGAGATCTCGCTAGGCATATGGGCAGATTTAATCCCATCCAAGAGCTTACCCCTAAGTACGTTGTGCTGTTGCATTCTGGGAATTTCCTCCGGAACTCCTGCTAGAGAACAAATGGCACTGGCAGTGCATCCACACATCTCCATTCTCGCACAGAGGTCTCTCTCTCCCTTTCTCTCGCGCTCTCTCTCTCTCTCTCGGCTGCGGCACCGCTCTACCTGCCGTGAACAGAAGGCCAAGGCAGCAGTGTCTGCTGATTGCCCATGGGGCAGCGTAGTGGAGGCTCCTGACCTCTTGAAATATAGCCAGAGGCCGTCATTTTCCATCTCTCTGCCCTTTTCTTTTCCGTCTCTGTCTTCAGCTCTGTTCTTCTCTTCTTTTTGGTGCTAGAATATCAGGCCACTTGCACGCTTTTTCCCCTTCTTTAGATATTAATCCTGTATAAAGACTTGTCCAAAATGTTATGTTGCAGAATACCACAGCTGATCTTACAGGTCTGAGGTGATTTTCTGAAAGTAGTTCCAGCTGTAATTAAAAGCACAGGTTCGTGTTACTGCACACATTCTAATCCGTTATCATCTCTATAGCGTAGATGGTGTGGATGCTGTTTATAACCCAAGACTAATCCTAAACAAATTATTTAGCCAAGAGGAAGGTCAACCTTCTGTAAGAACACATTTAACACCTTATGGAACATTGTATTACTTATTTTTTAATAATTGCTCATCAACTCTTGATGGTTTTTTCTAATTATTATATTAAATTTTTTTTTTTTATTATTATTTTCCCACCACGAGAGGTTGATAACGGACATCATTGCAGAGTAAAATGTGATTAAGCCACAGCAGGACAATCTTTCTGTCTCGGCTCACGTAATGAACGGCATCTTCTCCTCATTTAGAAGCATGAAATTCGCCTTTATTAAATATCCCGCAAAACAAAGAGGTCACATCACTCAGGTTTGTTCCCAGACCTGATGAGCGAGTTGAAGGAAACGGTGTTGTTCGCGCTCATAAACCACTTCTGTGATAGGCTTTCGGTTTGCTCAGCGCAGATCGATTTTTCTTTTCTTTGTCCCCGCCGGCAGCGCGTTAAAATTTGTAATCTCGGTTTCACTCCTCCGGAAACAACACAGCCGTCATCGGAGCCGGCACGAAAGGGGGGAAAAAGCGTATATTCGACTTAATTCGCCAAATTTATTCTTCCACACAGAGACGCACAGGCGCAGACAGGCAGAGTTTGGGTGACTGCATAAACAGGTATTTCAAAAGGATAAAATGAAATGTTGTGAGGATTGAGAGATTCAGCTCATAGACCCTGTGAACTTTTCAACTCCGAGTGCAACAGAGGGAAGACACGGCAACAGAGGATGGGGAGTGAGACGGTATAATGGGGAGAGAGAGAGAGAGCGACAGAGAGCGAAATCGAGCTACGCTTTCATGTGTGGTTTGTGGTCTTATCCCACTGATACTTGCTTACTTTTTATACACACCTAACCTTCTTCCTCCCAACTCTAACCTTCATTTCGCGCAATGCCTTACTGCAGCAGCTTGCGCTCACACAGTCACTTCCAGTGCCACCAGTTATCCCTGCGCGAGTGGATATAGAGATGAGGAACCACAAAGTATCGTTCCTCAACACTGGGGATGGACAGAATTTAAACGCAACTCTGAAAGGAAGAAATTAGTGTAACGGAAGAGGCTGAGACAGAGGCAGGCGGCGTTCAAGGTATGTTTGTAGAGCTAAAAGCGTTAAAGCGAGAACCGAGTTCAGGGTCCGGGCAGCAGAGGACCTGGACCCGGACTTTAACCCAAGGAACACTGGGCAAGAGAAGGGTGAAGCCAGGAAAACAATACTGGTGATGAGATCGACAGCTTCCAGAGCCACTTGTCCCAACGTTTAATCACAATTCCTTTGTGAGTGGGATTAAAAACCGTCAGGCAAATGTTTACTTCCGAATCTCTTACCACCTGTGGTAATGCTGTACGCCCAACCTCAGCTTGCTGTTTGCAATTGTACAAAAAGTCTAAATGTCGCTCAACCGAAACACATCAAAACGCTTGGGGAGAATGATGCAACTTCCTGGCGATCTCCTTTTTAATGCTTAATAATGATCTGTCGTCAGTGTGGATGGGAAAGTTTAAAGAGGCAACGTGAAAAGGACGGTGGAGTACCAAAACATATCTGGATTGCTGTGGTCAAGGTGTTAAATAGTTAGCTTCTTTTTCCTTTGTTGGTGAAATCAGCTTGACCCCACTTCAAAGCCACACACTGTAGAAGCAGAGCTTATCAGAACAGGTCTTCTGTCTCTCGCTCATCTGTTCCTCCTGTCTTCACTGTTGTGTTCCTCCAAGTCACTGGGTCGAGTGTTCGATCAGGACCATCGATTCTCCCAGTCTAGTGTTACCCTATCTTTTCAGGTATCTCTGCGTTTGATTGCCGCAGCAGGAATCCTGTCCAATTGGAGCATTTCTCAGAGATAGATAACACCACCCAGTCGTTTCAAGTTCTGCCATGCGAGAGCATTTACGTTCACGGTGTTTGGCAAACGCTGTTATCCAGAGTGACTTCTCATTTATGTAGCCGAGCAGTTAAGGGCCTTGCTCAAGGGCCCAGCAGTGGCAGTTAGGCTGCGCTGGGGCTCCAACCTTCCGATCAGTAGTCCAACATCTTAACCTGCCACTGCCCCACAGAGGCTCTTTATTTGGCTTTAGGTTGGTGTCCTGTTAATTAAATCGTAGACACATGTAGAATACGTGCAATGTTTAGTCTCCCCTGACACGCTCATGGAATGATACTGGCACAGAGATCCCATACCCATACCCATACCCACCATCTGACCGCAGGCCAGCGATGCTGGTCCAGTGTGTTTCTGTTTTTCTCTTTCTCTCTGTCAAGATCATGCTTGGATTTTTGAAAATGGAGAGAGTAAGCCTTGGGTAAAGGCCACTGTGTGTGATCACAGCACAGACAGAGTTCTTCTGTAATCTCTTTTCACAATGACGGGAAACTTTGCTTCCCGAAAGATTCATAATGTAGCCAGAGAACATGGGGGTTATACAATCTCTGCTCTGTGCTCTTTTTTCTGTCAGTTGTTTTAAAGAATGGAAGGGGGCCCATGTCCTTCCTGCATGCTAATTAGCTTCTAAGAGCTGGTTGGTTGTGTTTATTTATTTATTTTTTTTGTTTTAAGCCCGTCAAAACCTCGGATTTCAGGGCCGCACTCGGATGCACCCCTCTTCTCCAGGTGAAGAAAAGAATCTTTGTGGCTCTGTCAAAACATGGGTGTCTTTAGCTCTTGTGAGCCTGCTTAGCATTAGCTTGGGAGCATGGTTGATGGGACATATTGTTATTAACCATCCCTTGAGGTATGTATATGTGGCGAATGCCTTCATCACCTCGTGTCTTGCAGTCGGGTTCGTTTTTAAGGTCGAGGCTAATCTGCGATAAAGCGTATGGAAAGGTATTTTTGGAGAAGCAGCCTAAAACCCTTGGAACTATGAGGCATTTCCCACTGAGCCCTCTTTCTTCCTCCTCCTCCTGTATGTCATCAGGGTACTGAGGAGTGGGTGAAGTAGCAGCCTTCACCTTCACCACCTCATTAACGAATCTAGGCCACTATGAGTGCTTTCTGTTAAACTTGGCTAATTAAAACGCCGTGTCACGGGAGTTTTATTGCACTAGCGCAGCGTCGCATTGCCACATAAGCAGTCTGACAGAACATTGTGACTGTTTCAAACTAGACCAAGGACTCGTTGGTAATCGAGATGAAACCTACTGAAGCTGTAATGCGCTTTTAACCTGCTTTCTTTTCTCACTAGTTGAAGTCAGTGGTTCTGTGTGAAGGAATGTGGAGTGCCTGAGGCCCTCATAGTTGTGCAGATCTCCTTGCATGCGAGTTTGTGTCGTAGTTGCGACCGAGTGCTCGGAGGCCTTTGCGCTTTTTTTTTTATTTTTTATTTATTTATTTATTTATTTTATTTAATTTTATTTTTTTTCTCTTTCTTTCCTGCCTGCTCCTTCTCTTTCCTCCCGTTTCATCTTGTTTCGACTGCTCGTTACTTGAAGGCAGGACTAGTGAGTCAGCCAAATTCTCCCTGGTTTCTTGAAAGGCCACTAAGCGCTTCAGGGAGAGAATGGAGAGAGAAATAAAGAGAAAAGCTTCACAACCCACGGCAGCTCTCGTGAGCGGGGGCTCTCAACAAACAGACTGGATAAGAAGCTTGCCCGCTTGCCCCAAGCTTGCATTTCTGGCCCCTGACCCTTTTCGCGTTCTTTTTTCTTCTTTACCGCCCTTATTGCACCTTTTCTGTTAGTGTACTTATCTGACTGTGGCACTTAACATTTGGGCCATTTGCAGTGATTCCAGAAATAACTGCCCCTTTTTTTTTTATTTATTTATTTTTTTTAAATAATCTTTTGGGTACTTGTAAATCCCTGCCTATAGTTTTTCCTCAAGCACAGCTGCCCGAGTACATACCTTTCCCTCATACCATCTCTGTCTGTAAGGAAAATGTTCCTCGCCAGGGGAGGCAAGAAAGGGGATATAGCGACAGACAGATGGTGTGTAATGTATGACAGGCATTGCGGTTCTGTGGGCGTAGCGTCCTCGACAGCCAAATTTTTGCTGTCAGCTCTGTGCCTGAAGGCTGGCTCGGAGGCCTGTTGTGGCCAGCCGGCTCATCGTGATCAATAAACACCTTTTTCGTCGTACGCGCATAATCACATTCACCTCCTATCAGACCAGTATGACAAACGAGAACAAAATGCCATCTGGTCGCTTGCTGTGTGTGCTTGCGAGCATGCCTTCCCAACTAATTGTCCCATTTCTTTGTATTCCCCCATTCCTCCTGTCACCTTGGTGCTTTCCTGGCAAGTGCTTTGCAGTGGAGACGTGACTATGATTTCACCCGTTACCTCATCTGGTTTGTCTCTACTATTTGACACAACTATAATTTTATTCCTTACCTCACTTGGCACGTCGATTAACTGTATTAGCAATACAGTTATTTTTATGGATGAGCAGAAAGTCGCAGCGGCAAGCGCACTCACCCAAGACATCAGCACTTTTGAAATAGACACGGTGACCCTGCGAGGTCGGTGGTAACCCTTTATTATACATGTCCTCTCTCTAGTGTCTTGCCCAATCAGCCTCATGCCCTAGCTGCAGGAGAATCATGGGTAACAAACATGGTCAGCTACAGTGTGCTGGTAAGATGACTGCATTCAGTCTTCCTGAGGGACAGCAGCTCTTCCTCTTCCTCTTAACGTTATTAAGCAACTTTGACAGCAGGCTCAAAGCTCTGCCCTGTTTATTCCCTCCCTCTTTTTCCCCCCCTTTTTCTGCTCTCGCAAAGCAAGCGGTGCAGAGTAGCATGCATTAAACCTTCCGCTTTGATCAGGCCAGCCAGCCTGGATCAAACACCAGAGAAGTTTCTATTAACCTTTTGACGTTTTCTTCTCTTAACACGAGAGCCAGATTTCAGTCAGCTGAACCTGCTTTATCAGTGCAGCCCAGACGCTTGTCTGCTTCCCGTCCGCTCCACATCACCATGCAGTTTTCAGCATGGTTGAGATTCAAATTCTCCTAATAGTCTGTGGTAATTCAACTTGACCTCTCCATTAGTACATAGGCTGTGCTCGCCTTGGCTGATTTAGATTCAGCTTGTCAGTAGTAAATTACACCCAGCCGTGATTGACAGGATATTCACCCGGACTTGCCTTCATATCTGTGCTCAAATATCCTCATGTAGAAGGACCTGTTTCTCAATCTTGGATGCATTGCTCTGCTACCTTTCGCGTGGGGGGGGGGGGGGGGGGGGGGGGGGGGGGGGGGGGGGGGGGGGGGGGGGG
>JAQQZR010000005.1:23319456-23333867 GCA_030068235.1 Notoglanidium macrostoma | reverse complement strand
TCTGCTACCGTTCGAGTACCCCCCCCCCCCCCCCCGCCCCTTTGCTAGAACGAGTTTAGCTTGTACATAATTATGTACTGTGATGGCATGTTATTGACGTTCCTCATCGCTAAGCTATTATTAGCCTGTATCGTAGCATTTCCTGTAACTCCGCCATTTTGTGACATGACTAGTTGTGTTTTTCTGCGCTACATCATGCTACCCAGCACTTTCAAACTGGATATTTAGCCTTACAATTTAGCAATATTAGGTTGTTTCTCCAGCCAAGGGCTGCCAGGATACCTTGGTGACCTTAACGTGCTATCTCGGTTGTCTCTCGCCATTCAGCCTTGCCCTGGGTATTTAAAGGAAAGGTGAAGGACACCAGTATAAAATGATTTGGAGCACATCCTGTGAGGATCTATATCTGTACTGCCTCTTTAGACATGCCAACTACCAGAAATAACCACAGGAGACCACTTGGCAGCTGATGGTTGGTTACAACCAGTGTTCTTATGCGCCTGTGTATTTCATAGAATATGGCGGTTAAGGTTGAAGTAATTTTTTATTTATTTTTTTTTTTTTCCCTCCCCCGGAGTATACTTTCCTTTTAAACCCTTTTTTTTATATCCAGGATCTGATGGAGCCATGCTGATGGTCTGCTGTCAGTTGAACACCAGAGAGCTCTATTTTAGTGAGTCCCATGAGGTGAACTGTTGTCCCTCTTCTGTCCAAGCAGCCTTCATCCAGCCTGCTCTTCTCTTCATTCAGCTGTTTTTCTCGTTCTCTCTTTGTATATTTTAACTACAAGCTTAATTGCGTAATTCTGAATTTTTGCTCATATTGTAGCTGCCTGCGACAATCAGTCACGGACCTAACTATGAACGTGCCAGGCCTTGGCTCTGGAGGTCAGCAAACGGCTTGTACATCATCAGGTCAAGAAGGCATGTTGAGCAGCCGTGACCACTACATTGATTTCCCATTTCTTGGGAAAATGTTTCAAGTGCTACTTGGTTTTCGTAGCTTCCTTCCGGCGTTGCTTGAATCGGTTCTCCAAACATAAAGTAAATACGTTTCCGAGTGGATCTGATGTAGGTCCACGTAATGGGTCTGGTCTTGAAAAGTTCCAATTTTGGCTTCCAAACAGTCCATCTCATGTCCGTGAAAACTGGATTTGTGCCAATTCCTTCCTCATCTGTCCATTTTATTTCCTTGTCATGGAATTCTATTCACTTGTGTTTTTTCCCACCACCTTTTTTTTTTTTTCTCTTCACGCCCTCAGTTTCTCCTTGTCCAGAGCATTCCCCCAACACATACAAACACATTAAGCAGTTGTCATGCTTAGTCATTGCTGGCAGTCCTCATCTGCTGACCAGAAGTGATTTCTTCTCACATGTCCATGCTAATCCTTCCTGTCTGGCATGTACTTCAAACACCAGCCTAACAGCATGGAAAGTACATTACCAAAATAGAACCTGGAATTTCACTGGTAAGTTTCATCTCTGGTGCAGCGGAGAAAAATTCTGATATCAGATGATATTATAGTCCCTTGTCGGTAATTAAGTCACCAGTTCAAGAAGGGTTTTTCTAATATATTTCTCAAACAATTTATAAATGATTCTCTCAGATTAATAATTCATCAAACATGATTTATTTATTTGTTTATTTGTGCTCGAGTTCTGTGCCCGAGTTTATGAAGAGGTGTCCGTTCCTTATATACGCCACCCACTGTGTGTTTACAGCTGCACACATCAGAGGCTGCTTGCCTCATTGACATGGCACATTCAGACTAAATAACTAAACTGTAATAAGCGTTGCATATAAATGTCATGGAAAATTGCCTTTTTATGCATTTTGAGAACGATGCTGTGCATTTGTGTCTTCCAAACCGGGTTATTCACTGATAATTTGTCACACAGCGATGACACGATCTCCGAAAAGCAACTGCGCTGCTGATGCTTAAGTAGTGAGTTTCATGCCTGAACGATGTTTTGCTCCATAACAAAAATGAAGATGCTGTGCAAAAAATGTACACGGATGGTCTATTTGTATCATGATAATGCAATGTATTCCACAATAATTATGATGAGCTTAGGATAGTCAAATTCCTCTTTTCCCCGTCTAACTTGTACATAAATATCCAATGGCACGCGCAGCCTGATCACATTGCAGAATCGTGATCCCTCCAAGTGGGCGGTTGTTTAGACAAGCACGGCTGAAACGTTGCGTAGATTTTATTTATTTATTTATTTTTTGTCGGACCCAGACATAACGTGCCACATTAGAAACTGTTAATGAACTTGACCGGTTAAGTAACTCGCCGTATGTTTGTCTATCAGGTACCTTTTTTTAGCCCCCCTTGATCAAAGCACAGCTTTATCAGTGCGTTAGCATTTCTATAGGAACTGCTCGTTCAAAGAGACTTGTATATTGTGTAAGCTAGTAACAAACACACACAAGAATGTTTAACACTGGGAAAAGCGTTTATTCATTTTCTGGCGCAATTTTATAAATCGGTATTTTCGTCTGGCTCTAGTCTGAATGATTGTTTTTTTTTGTTTTGTTAATGGGTATAATTACTCGTGCACTCACAGGTTCGAATTAAGCACAGAGTAACACTTTTCTGTTAAGGTTATGTATCTCTCTTGTATTCAGATATGTATTTGTTGCACATTTGCTCCATTTTCTTCCCCGCCACTTCATTCTCTTTAAAGTTAATTGCTTTTTCTGAAATGATGAGCAATGAATACACTTCCTTTTTTTTGTGTGTGTGTGCTCGTTTTGCATTTGCTACGGTGCCCTGAGCGTTTTAAAAAATTATGCCGATGTGCGGTTTATGGAGTCAGACATCTCATCATGTTTGTTTTTCTTTTGTTTTGGTGTAATGGTGCTCATCTTGGCTGGGGAAGGTGAATGCTCACTCATCGCCCAGTGCATCTGTGGGATTTAAAATGCTCGCTCAGGCTGTTGTATCGCTTACATTTGTGACCCCAGGGCCTGTTGTCTTTCACTTAAATGTACAGATTGCTCACGGCATGTACTTTTAACGCGAACGTGTAGCTTTTTATTGTTTTTTTTTTTTAGATTTCAGACATTTAATGTCAATGGATTCAACTCCTGAGAGTTATTTGACTAAGAGAGGCAAAAAAAAGTCTGCCATGCTTCCATGTTTATTATTTTCAGATTTGTTCTACAATCCACACATCTTAAATTAGCTTGGCGACAGGAGATCGGGCAGGTCACCGTGACTCGGATAAGGTACTTTCTTGGGTGCATGTGTCTGATCCATTGTTCTTTTGCTCATAGGTTGTTGCACAATCCCTAAGAACAGCCCATTTAAAACATGAAAATGTTCACGAAAGTGTAGCCTTTGAGCAATCTTTTTCTCATTTGTCTTGCTCAAGGGACAAGGTTTACAAATCAAGGGAAAAGGTCTAGTACTGTTTTACCAGAATCTGTGTATGCCATGGGTACTTGTGATACAGAAACATGTGCTCATGGGCGCACACATGCAGAAGTGTAACTCTTCTTAACTGCCACCATTTAAGAAGGCATTTGGAGGAATGGTATGTGCCGGAATTTGTACAAAGTCAGGGCCTTTTCCACATGAAGAGATTCAACGCAACTGCGATTTCCTCCCGATCTGCTTCTGCTGAGGCATTAGGAGTCAGCTCACACACACACACACACCCTCTCATGAGGGATGGAGGGGAGAAAAAGTGCAGTGGGAAGAATATATTCCAAGATTCAGATCGCAAGAAGAGCGCTACACGGTAGAAAAGTGGGTGCAGAGTTCTGGAGGGGAGTCAATTAAAGTTTAGCTTAGTCGCGCTGAAAACCACTTCAAAGGGTTTTCTTGGTTTTCCTCTTTTCAAATATGCTGGAAAAAGCACAATGTCTCTGCCACCACCTTGAGAAATTACTGAACCTTGTCCCTCTCTTCTCTTAAAAAGCTAGTAGGATAAATAAAATAAACCCATTAAATCCTGCCCTTACCCTAGAGGTTAGTCCTGCCTGTAATCTGTCCTAGCCCTGCAAACAGCCCCCTGCGGATATTAGTCCATTCGCTTTCCTTTGAACATCCAACCTAATCCTTTTATTCGGAAGAGAGCAGTTGCGCAGTGAGCAGTTGGTGTTTGCGTAGTTGTCTGGTTCTGCCAAGTCACTATATCCCCCCAGGCCTTCTTGCACCACACTGCCCCGCCTGCCCCATTGTGGGGGTTAAGGGGTAATTATCCGCAGTTCCAACGCCACAGTCTGCCAGAATTCAGCTCGTGTTCTGCAAAGTGCCAATGAAACCTGTCGATAGAGGTTGCTTGAAGTGGGAACGTGTAACATTTGGTGCTAGCAGGCCCCTGGGCTTTTGTTTAAATGTGAGCTGGCAGCAGCTTGAACTGCAGTTGCTAAAACTCGGATACCCGGCCATAATCCCAGCACTCCCTCATTGCAACATGTAGAAAAGGTCCACAAGGACGTGGTAGTCGATTTGGAGTTTGGTTCTGGTGGAAAGGAGTTCTGGCTGGTGAACTGCAGTGTGTAAGCAATTTTCCTCTTGCTGCTCAGCCATTGTTCTCAGAGCCACAATCAAGAACTTTGTGTTCTGGCTGTCTTCTCCCAAACACACCTGAGGAACATTTGTACCTGATGAGCTGATGGCTTCTGGACATCGAACATTGGAATCCTGGCACTGAAACCAAGATCCCTTCTCCATGAGTTTGCAGTTATAGCTTGCCACCCTGCTCCTACTTGTGTTGGTTGTCAATGATCACCGTTCTAGGGCACGGTTTTGTAGATAATGAAAGGCAGCAACCCACAACACTTTTGCACCTTTGACCTCCACAACAGACAGTGAGTTATCCTGTCTAATTTCACTTTAATGAGCACTGCGTCCAAGTCACCATTCGAAGACATGTGGAAGAGCCTGGATTCCAGTGATGACGTCTACAGTTATTTCTGTGTATTGGCTCTACTTGCAAGCTGTAATCACTTGTTTTGTTAAGGCATCAGCCATAGCCTTGCGTGTCCAATGGTAACCTGTATAGCAGAGGGCAGACCTCTTGCTTCCTTTAAGACATCCTCCAGATGCAGTCTTTTCATCCGAGGGGGTTTGCTTAAGAAAAGCGTTTCTTGTTTCCTCTTGGTGGGAAATGGGAATGATGAAGTTTGAAAATATCCAAGTGTGTTGCAAGTATATTTCCCCGTGACTGCTGATTTATTCGTTCTGATTCCTACACTACTCCCCTTTTGCCTGGTAAACCTCGAATCCCACCAGGAGGAGTAGAACACGGTGTGCTAGAGGCTTGTAGTATCGCTGAGGTCATGGCATATGGTGGCTCGGGTGGCACAGATCAGCTTAAACTCCCAAATCTCTGAATCTGATGCAAATCCGGCAGTGTTTAAAGCCACAAATCATCCTCACCAAATCCCCTTCAAGATATTCCTGGCTTGATTGGGAGGTATTAAGGGATCACAGTGACAGAACAATAGATTGTCTTGCTGGGGAAACTACACAGACAGGGTAAGAGAGCCTAGCACACAGATGTCTCATGAGGGTTTATAATGTGTTGCACCAGTCCAAATTGTGGATCACTTAAATATTTCCCTTTTAAGCACCACGATACTCCCCTTACATCCACTTGCTTTTACGGTCTGTTCCAGTGAATCCCATATAACGAGCTCATGCCAACATCCGTGCTACTGTTTAGATACTATCCCTGAGCATTGACGCCCTACGTATTACACACGGACACGTCCTGTACTCTGCATCCCTGTCTTTATATAAATCATCCACCGCAATGCTCCTTAGCGTTTTGGATTTTCTTACACTTCATATGGTCCTGTGTGTGCCAGAAAGGGAGCACGGCCTCATACCCATACTCCAGGGTGAGGTAGGATTAGGTCGAGCTGAGTGATGTGATAAAAGAGAGAATTAGGAAGGGTGAGATGGAGACGTGAGTGTTCTTCGGTTTGTCCTCTTGTTACAGGCCCCTGGCTGTGCAAGTGACGTACAGGGATATTGATGACTGGGCTGTTAAGCTCCCAAGTTGCACACTGTGGCCCAGTCAAGGTGCTTAATAAAGCTCATTCATCCAGAAGCACAGAACTAGGACTTCCCCTCAGTCCTCTGCACACTTACTTTGTAGCTACAGGACCAAGAAGTAGTGGGGGGAAAACATATTGGAAGGGCTAACGGGTCAAGAACAGAGACGAACTGTTTGGATGTGGAACTTTGCTTCGTAATGCAGTAATTCAGGTGGACTTTCACCTTATGACTTTAAAACAAAAAGCCCTATTGTCAGTTTGCTAATCAGACCGGAGAGGACAAATAAAATGTCTGTGGGTACTCCTCTTTCCTACCCAGTGTCTGGGTTCTCAAAACTACATCTGCATGGGCGGAGCTTTAATCTGTGTGCCACCACCATAGAAAGCTGGTTTCTAACTGACAGCTGATGGGAGGAGCAGCATGCACACATACACATCATACTGTTGAGGATTGCTGGAATGAGATTTAACTTTGAACCATATCCCCAGAGTCGGCGTGACGGCTGAATGTTTTGCCTTACGTTTTATTTCCGTTCATTTATTAGAAGTGCTGTAGTTTAGAGTTTTTCAGCTCGAATTACTGGAATGGGAAGCTGCTTAAAACTCATGACCCCTGTGCAGACTCTGTACACGTCGTCGTGTCTGGGTAGTGTCTGTTTTTGTGCAAGTTGTGTAAAACACGGGTGGTGCCGCCGAGGGAGGACGTTTTTCTCTTGTTGCTTCACAGTCAGAAATGAGCAAACGTTGTGCGATTTTTGGCACAGGAGCAGATGCAGCAGCTGCATCCCAGACACCATGTCTGTTTATCTTATAGTGAGGAGGAGGAGGATAGGGCAGGGCAGTCTACGGTTTCAGCGTAATGCCTGGCCTCGTATCTCGAACAAATCCACCAGGTCACAATCCAGGACATAATGAGTACCTTTTGGTGTGTTGCATTACCTTGACGTCAGATTCGTTTGTGAATGAGAGGTTTCTGATCATTATGACTGACTTGACTGCTGTAGAGGCTTTTTTTTTTTTATTAAAAATTTCACAACTCTGGCTGAAGTCTTGTGAGAGGTGGATCTCCAGGAACAACCTTAATCATGCCACTCTGACCATCACA
This sequence comes from Notoglanidium macrostoma, assembly GCA_030068235.1. Taxonomy (NCBI): domain Eukaryota; kingdom Metazoa; phylum Chordata; class Actinopteri; order Siluriformes; family Auchenoglanididae; genus Notoglanidium; species Notoglanidium macrostoma. Next base: position 23,326,741 of record JAQQZR010000005.1, on the reverse strand, counting down.
CATCAGTCAAGAGTTAAGGCAGTGATTAGATGGTCAGGAGGGTACGATTATGGTTGGAGCTAAACTCTTCCTGGAGGTTGATCTCCAGGAACCAGGGTTAATGAAATGTCCTCTGTGCGCTGTACGTTCTACAGTCAGCTGCTCAAGACTGCTTTTGGTTTTATTCCGTTTCCCTTTGCCTGATGTGGAGAGGTGTGAGCAAGACTGCGAGATTTTTCTTTCTTCTTTTTTTTTTTTTTTAAATCCCACTTCACCCATTCCCAAAGGAATTACTCCCACAGTTATTTTTGCCATCCTGTACAGCTAAATAAAATAAATAAGGTTCTCGCACTGCCGGCGCATTCGGTTGTAGCCAGCGCCGTTCTGAAAGAGCTCTTTCGGAGCCGCACATCACTATTTAATCCCACTCAGCCAGTTTAGAGTCACAAAAGCTGACGTAATCTCGTTTCCAGACGCAGGCCGGACTTTAAACCTTTGTCTCAATAGGAAAAACGTCCCAGAAGCTGCTGTAGACGTCGCACAAACAAATGAGCCTTAATAGCGAGTTCCTGAAATGTAGTACTTTAACTATGAGTGCTCGCGCTTTCTCTAAATTAGAAAATTTTCTCTTTTTTTTTTTTAATTACTGGCCAACTGTTAAAATTGAATAGTGCACCCCCTTAGTGTAGGGTTGTGAGTGTGAGCGAGATCTTCTGACGCCATCAGCGGAGGCACCTGCACAAATAGGACCCCACTGATTTCCTGTGATTTCTCTAGATAAGGCAGGTTTATTGACTGCCGTGTGCGCGTGTCGTGTCTTTTCACCCCGTGCTTTCAAGCTCACGATGGTTATATCCGAGGCAGAATTCCCAGAGGCTTTCCCGGATTCCTGCTGCCCAGCGAGACGCTGCTCTCTATAAAGGTCTCCACTCGGCTATGCCTCGCCCATCCGCTCTGTCTCTTCCTCTTTGTCACACCGTCTCTCTCCATCCCTGTCTCCTTTTTCACTCCGTCATGCAGCCTCACAAAACCGCACGCTCGTACACACTTCCATCTCTCTCTCAGCTCAGTGACCGACACACAAGTCTGCGAAAAGGTGTCGTCCTCAGGTCAGTAGGGCTCTCGCACAGATATTACTGAAAAAGTGTTGCGGTACCACATGATGGAAAGTGGTGCGAAGCGTCAGTCTTGCGGTCCCCGTACTAATTTACCCGCTCTCTGGAGTGTAGGCAGTGGTGTGGTGTACGTGGTAGCATCCAGGAGGTTATGAATGAGTTTCTCACACTGTGTACCGTGGGTTCGATTTGTCAGGCCCGGTCACGAGCACGACTGGAGGACGCGACAGCAGCCCAGCGTCCGAGCGTTCGGCTGCTTTTTCATGGGAACACGGGTTTCACAGCTGAAGTCTGAGCGGCAACTTTGTCCTGATTTGCCTCCGTCTTTACTTTCACACACACACACAGTTAGTCAAACGTTCACACACTGACACACAAGCACTGATGGACACATGCATGCCTTGATGTACGAACAGACGCTCACACAGAGTAACAGAGATGCACACACTGCACATTCCCTTACTCGCACAATGTCTCACACACATGATGAGGGTGATTACTCAGATTTTCTGGAATGCATGACTCGGTGTTCATCAATCATGCGCTCTGAGCCATCTTCCTGCACTTATTAAATTTGTAAGGCCTTACAGGAACGTTCTGGAACATTCTGTGACGACCCACGCCACCATGCGCGGCCACTCGACGCGTGCATCATCTCAGGCCGATGGAAAAATGGTCTTGAAGTAAAAAGCGCGAGGCAACGCAACGCAATGTTTATCTCATTCACGCTGAAACTCTGCGTTTTATTTTTATTCCACAGTTCCGCAGTTACGAAGCATCTAATTAACTTTTCACGTGATGGCGCTGACGCTTCAGACCGCTTGGTTCAGATTACGGCAGAGAGCAGCACATTCCGCGCCCAAATGTTTTTGTTTTTTTTTTTCTTTTTATATTATTATTATACATTTTTTTTTTTTTTTTTATCCCTGATGGATTTTTATTTATAGTAATATAAAACCGAATCAAGAGAAAACAATCGCCAGTAGAACCCGTCTCCGTGAACGCACGGCGAGTTTATAAGAAAATACTCCCGAAATTGAAAAAGTAACCGTCTTATTCTAAGCATCCTGCACACCAGCTGTGGCCTGCCTGCTGTTAGAAATATCAGGCTTCTGGATCATGATTTATTTTCTCCTGTATGAATTTGCAGTTTATTATGCCAGAATAGGCGTCCGTATCGTCCGGGCTTTCTTTCCTGTTTCAGGACCGCTAAAGCCTTGAGCTTGTACTTCGTTCACGCGTGATTGACGGTCTTCTGACACGAAGCATTAATTCCGCAGGTTTCCTGCCTCGGCTGATGTGATGATCAGTTATCAGGAATTTATTATGAATTAAAAGCACAAATTTTCCTTCACCTTTATCTGTGTGCAGGAAGACACCAGTACTTACTATTGCATCAAATTACACATAGAAAAACACTTTCCTGGTTAGCCAGGCCTAGAGCATAGGATTTCGAGATTAGGGGATGATCTTTGTAATTCTGCTAAATCTGATTTTTCACAACCATTCAGTTAAAGCCATAGAGCCTGTAGATTTCCTGTAGTGAAGCTCGCATACGGTGTTCAGTAGCTTAATAACCGATGCTGTTTGTTTCGCGCTCCCGCCCTTCAGGTGGTCATGCTGCCTTACCATGCACCTTCAGCGTTCTGAATTTTTTTTTTTCTTTCATGGAAGGCTTTAAAGTGCGCCTGTACATGAGAATATTTCCACCGATCCAATATGGCCAATATATCCACGATGAACACACTGCAATTTAATATTCCTAATGTCCGCAATATAGATATTTAAAAATGAGTCGATCTCAAAAAGAGTTGATTTCACAATTCATGGCATTAAAAACTAAAAGTTTTTCGTGTGTGTGTGAGTCAGTCAATAGATTAGGACAGTAAGACCATCACTAGCATATGAGACTATTGGTCATACTGACCTGTCGCGGCAAAAAAAAAAAAAAGAAAGAAAGAAGAAGTGTAAGGAACCATGTAATCTTATACCAGTCTGAGCGATACACTAATAATGCTAGAATAAACCTGCGCTAGAGCCAGAGACTGTCCTTTATGTTTTCCTAACAAAATCTTCATGACTGTGTGTGTGTGTGTGTGTGTGTGTGTGTGTGTGTGTGGCAGGGCTATGCACTTGTGCCCATGCTGTGTGCGCGTGTGTATGTTAATATCCAGGCTTGTGAGTCGTGAAGCTTTTTGTCGCGCGTTAGTTGTGCGATGGGAGGATATCAGGTCTAATTGCTTCCTTGTGAATAATTTCCCCGCTCTAATTTAGCGGTAATGAGTACGGTCGCGGCCTGCGTGTTTATTTATACGAGCTGAAATCGACAGGGCCGACGTTCACCGCGGCGTTATCCTGCGTTTGGTTTTTCCGCAGCGCGCACACCAGATTATCAAATGAATAATACGATTATTTTCTTTCCCTCCACTCACTCTCTCTTTTTGGAGCCGCTTCTGATTTTGCGTTTTCCTTTTTCCCACAGGCGGAAGGAGAAGACAACCTGAAGAAGATGCAGCTGATGGAGTTGGCCATCCTTAACGGCACCTACAGAGACACCAACATTAAAACCCGTAAGCGCGTTCTCACGCTGCTCACACTCGTCCTCTTTTTGCTAATTGCTGAAGTGACATTCAGAGCAAAAAAAGAGAGAGAGAAAGACATTTAGAAGTCTGAGACATGTTCATGCTCGCTGTTTCTCTCTACCTCTTCCTGTCCTCTGTGAAAAGCTGTTCCGAATGTAATCAGTGTCCAGCAAAATCACTCACAAGCTGTGTGGATTTTAAACTGTGTATGTGTACCACGGATGCCTTGTAATCACACCACGCTCATAAATATGTAGCAGATTTGCATATGTGGCTCCTCCTTCCTCATGCATATTAATGCCAAGTGCTGCTCTTCTTAGGAAAAAATGCAAACTGTACAAATCATTAATATTTATGACTGGGACAGTAAGCTGCTTTTTCATTGCACAATGTTTACAGAAGCTCTTTGGGGTTTTGTATGTATGTTTTTGTTTTGTTTTTTTTCCCGCTCAAATTGACATAAAAGATCTCGTCCATGTGGAGGGCTTCATCTTGGGTCCGCCATTTTTAAACGTCTAAAGTAACGTCAAGACCCCGAGGGAAAGTTCCGAGATCTGCGATCAGATTCACCTGCAAGATCTATCAGTAAAGAAACGTCAAAATAAGGCGTATTCGGAAATCAGCTACGAGTAGCAGAAGGTGCCGGAATTTTAGAAATTATAGTATAAATTGTTGAATGATAAATGAACTGCGAGTTCTCAAGCCAGTTTCCTGTTCACTGTTTTTTGCTTTATTTATTTTATTTTTTTAATCGAAATGAACCCGGATCAATCCTTCGAGCCTCTGCTTAATAACACTTGTGCATTATTTGTCAGTTAGACGCGATGACACTCATCACAATGAAAAGAGACGACTGATTAAATAAGCCAAGATTAAAATTTAATGGATGTTTACTTGAAGAATTCTCGTCGGAAACCAAGTCGTGCGCAGCTGATAAGTAACAGCACGTTATTTACCTGCTGTTTGAATGCAGCGTGTGTGCTTTCTATTCACACACAACGTCAAAACATTACGGGTAACGCAATGCCGCTAGCTGTATCTGTATGCTAGTGATCCTGAGCGCTCCTGCTGTTCGTATCTGCGTATCGCGAGGCTTGCGAGAGCGTGTGCAATATTCCAATATATGTAACAAATGTCATGTACACGTTACATCATCACAGCAGGAAAAATGGCTGCTAATCGCTAGCATTAGCAGAGGGACCGGAAAGAAATCCTAACGTGTTGTTAGCTGTAGCAAAGGTCCCGTAACGATTAATCAGCTCACAATTAGATTCGATTAACATTACTGGGTTCCCGATTTGATTTTCTGACGATATTTTTGAAAAGTAAGAAAGAAAATTATAAGAATAAAAGAACCTGTTTTATTCTATTCTTTATCAACTTTTCTGTTTGTTAAATAAAAAAATATGCTTTTGTTCCATTTGGTTAACCAACAATAATTATTTCAAGGTTTGTCAAGGTTGATAATACGATGGGCTATTAATGAAGATAGTCCTTTTATTAAATCTTTTTAGAAAAGCAAGCTCTTTCAAAATAATTCTGAACATTTGTGAAGGCTGCAGTCAGGCTTAAATGCAAAACAACTAACCCCATTTGGATCTCTCCAAATGGATTTTTTTTTTTTTTTTTTTTTTTTTTTTTTTTTTTTTTTTAAAGCTTTCGGCCGTCTGTAAAAAGATTTCAGTCGCACAAAAGCTCGTTCCCATTTCTGATCAGTTTTTTGTGTATACTCGCCACATTAGAGCTGTGTTACTTCAACACTGTTATTCCTGCTATTTTGCAGTATTGCGCCCTCTGCTGTCTAAGCAGTGGAATTACAGCTTGGAAAAACTAAAATATGAATCATGGTTCATTTTTTTAAATTATTTCCATAGATTTGAATGGCCATAAATTTGTACCATGATTCATCAACGCACAATATATCATTACATGCCTGACTGCAACGAAGCTCGTTATAAATTATATTAACTACACATCCGTGTGCTGAACTATAGCGGGGATAATAATTTAATTCCTGTATAGTAAAGTTAAAAGCCTGTTGGCACGGATATATCAGTTAAGGAAGAACAGAAGCTCGACTAGAAGGCAACACACCTTATGTGATGAAACAGTTTCTTAACACTACAGTTTTCTGACAGACGTTTATCTTTCTAACTTGATAGCCATTGTAATAGTCGGGATGTGTGGGTGACTGTCATCTCGCAGCTAATCCCAATAAACCAGCGCTTCTGTAGAAAGCTAGTTCAGAAACCGCTGTTCAATCCTTTTCACTTGTTCCATCATTTCTAAAATAAGCTCTTTGGACTTGAGTGTAGTCTATAACTCGGCATTCAGATCCTCGGAATTGGCTAATCTCTGTCTAATCATATAATTCAGTTGACATTTCTTCAGCGATCGCTATATCATCCACTCAGATCCCGCTTGCAGTTCACGGTTATTGAACCATTAATGATAATAAATAAGACAGTTTGTACTCGCTGTGGTTTTTTTTTTTTCTTACTAGTGCGTCATGTTTGGGCTTGTAACCGGTCGACCTTATCCAACATGGCCACCCAGTGTGTTCAGACCTCCTCATGTGGCGAGAGCTGTTATGTTTTGCAGCTGATCCTGTGACTGTGCTGTGGATGAATTGTGGCGTTAAAGTGGTGATTGGTTTGCCTTGATGTGTTCTCTGCAGCTACTGATTGACACTGCCCTTGTTTTTTGTTTTATTTATTGATTGATTGATTTATTTGCCCTCATGTCATGTTGGTTGCGGGGCTTGTTTTAGTTTTGTGGTTTGATGCGGTTCACTGTTGATCATTGCATGAACTAATTTTTCTTTTTTTTTCCTTTTTTTTTTTTGTGTCCCCTCCCCTTCCTGTGTTTTTCCCCGTGTTTCTGCTTCGGCGTGTTCGCTTCTGCTTTCTTCACGTCCACTAAAACGTGCAATCCAAACCTGGCATGTGCTTTTGCCTCTTTCTCCCTTTCTTCCTTCTCTCTGTTTCATTCCCACACATTTGTCCTTAATATCTAATTCCACTGTCCGTCCATCCTTCCCTCCTGCGCTCTCCTCTCTCGTTCCTTCACTTTCATCTCTTTGCTTCTTTCCTCTTCTCTTTTCTGTCTGTCCGCTCTCTTACACCAGCGAACCTTGCGTTCTCTCTTGCAGCGGCGGCCGCAGCGGCTCAGGGCCCTCGGCTGATCGCTACCCCCGCCGGTCAGGTGCTCCCACCTGCCGCCCTTCGCCCCCCGACCCCGGCCGGCACGCCCATCATGAACCTTATCCGTCCTGCGCAGATGCCCGCCATGCTGCAGAACGCCACCCCGACGCTGGTGCCCCCGGCGCCCGACGCAAGCATCATCTACGCCACGCCCTACGACTACCCGTACGCCCTGGCACCCACCTCTCTCCTGGAGTACCCCATCGAGCACGGAGGCGTCCTAGGTAAGCGGGCATGGGGGCTCGGTGCTTCAGGCTTTGGCGGGCATCAGGATGGCACCGCCGCAACCTTTTACGGGGGCAGCTTGGAAATGGCGATGCCAAGCCCTGCCCAGGACTTAGTCCAAGGTAAATACGTGCTGAGCAGCTGAGGCCTGGTGTTGGACAGGGATGTAAGGACAGATGTG
>JAQQZR010000005.1:23314456-23316956 GCA_030068235.1 Notoglanidium macrostoma | reverse complement strand
AACCACAAGTATATAATTAAACTCGGGTAGCTATATTTCTTAGCGACGCTCTGAAATTTTGGCCGGAAACGGTATAAGGGAAAGAAACCCGCGGCGCGTCGACGTTAACGCAAAAATGCAGGTGACAAAGTGGCGCAAAGGACAGACGTTCGCAGACGCCGACGCAGACGCCATCCGTGCAGTTAAGAGCAGTCGTGCCGACGCTAGCCTGCGCTAGGTAGGTAGCAGATTTAGCGAATTAGCAGAAACGTGTGGAAACATTTCACGGCCTTGGCAGGTCTGCATCTTAAATTGTCCATTAAATAAGCTTTATATAGATAGACGCAGATTTATAATACACTTTCACAATAGGCCTCATTTTAGTCCCAACAAAAGAAATAAAAAAAATACAGTGAAGTATTTTGTTCAGTATATAAAGGTACTGTTATTTTATACCATGTTTTTTAAGAATTGTATTTATGACTCCTGTACAGCATTACAGAATAATAAAGAGGGAAAAAAAGAAAAAAAAATTATTTTATTATTATTATTTTTTTTTTTAAAGTACAAACTAGTCGCATTTATTTATTTCTTGCGCGGCGTAGTGGACCTCTCTCTAGCCCCCCTTTACCACTAATCGCTGTCTGTAACATGCATTCCAACACCGAAAGACACTAAAACATTACTAGCTTTTTTTGTTTGTCTGTTTGACATCCCTTGGCTTTTGTTTGCGGGGACATGGGGCAACGTAGCGCTTTACCGTTAACCGCATAATAATTATAACCTTGCGATTCAGGTCAGGGGGCGGGGCTGTAGTTTTCCGCTGACGATGCACTCGTCCTGATTATAACCCGATTTAGCTTGTGTTTGTCTCTTGGCTATGGGGTTAATGGTGGATTGTAAAGGATGTTGCATTCATTTTAGTGTTTAAATGATGTCATTTCAGTCTCTTCTTGCTGACACTAATATCCTTTCTATCTTTTTGTTTTGTTTTGTTTGTTTTTTCCCGTTTTGTTCCTAACCACCTAGCCGCCACCGGCAACTAACAAATGACCTCTGACCTCTGAACTCTTCACCCAATGATGAGCCGCCCCAAGCCTGCCTGCTGATCAGATTAACTGGTAATTGCCTTTTGCTAGCCTGTTGGACGCTGAGAAAACGAGAGAGGCACCTGTGACCCTAACACACAAACCAACACAACACAAGATCAAATGCCTACAAACCGATGTGTTCATGTTTTGTTTTGTTTTTTTTTTGTTTTGTTTTTTTTATATATAAATGTTAGGCGTTGATGTTTATTGACTGTAACGACCCTTTATTATTATTATTATTATTATTTTTCCCTCTCCCCCCTGCTCGTTTCTTTCTTTTTTTCCTTTCTCAGTCTCTGATAGTCGGGTGATGTTCTTGGTAGCAACAAAAATCTGCACTGAGTTAACAAGCAATAAAAAAAAAAAACCAAATCATGTATTATTTTTCTCCCGTACCTGCACATCCCCACTAGGTTCTGATCTCAACGATCACGATTCGATCCTATTGACGGAAAAAGCCGAACATATCAGAAAGTTTTCCGTAGTCCGCGAAAAGAAAGAAGGAAAGAAACCCACCCGCACCTTGTTTATGTCGTCGTCGTGTGTAGCAGTGTGTTTTTGTTCGGTTATAACGACGCCGACGCATTCTGGGTGGCCCGTCTAGCTGACGCAGGGTGCATGGCTAAAACCATGGACTGCTTGGGGGGGAAAAGATCAACAAGCTTTTTTTTTCTGTTTCTGTTACAATGCTTTGTTTTTTAATTGTTACTTCGATAGTAAGAAGACGCTTAATCATGCCTGCAATATGGGTGCCGTCTCAGCGTGCCGCGTGGCGGACGCTCGGGGGTTAAGAAGAGTATTCCAGAGTATTCTCAGTAATCTTAAATCTTAGGATGTTTAGGGCTGCGGAGATTTGGGCAGGAAGAGTTTCACTCACCTACGCCACCCCAAACAACCCCCAGCCTCGAAAATACAGTGCCTGAAGTTTATAGATTTTTATTTTTTTTCTCCTTTTTTTTATTTTTTTTCTTGGAATGAGCTGTGAGACAAAAAACAAACAAACAAAAAAAAAGTATTATGTGTGCGTATTTAGCCAAAGGGTTACACTTTGATCAGTTTATCTCTATATAACGTTTATGTATCTAAGCGCAGATGGTTCGTTTTTTTTTTTTTTTGTGAAGTCTAGAGTATGAAAAGGTGTTCGATCCTGTCAAATCGCATCCCTCGGCCACTGCGCTTCGATCTCGTTCAAGTCGGATAAAATCGAGAAACACTACGAATCATGGACAGGAAGCGACGAAAAGAGAAGAGTTCTGTACATACCTGCGTCTTTTTGTTTGTTTTGTTTAGTTTTTTCCCCCCTATTTTGTTTAATTTTCCCTTCATGATTACCCTCTTTTCTGTTTTTAATTCTTAAACCTTTTTAAATTTGGTGCCATTGAAAGTTTTTTTTTTTTTTTCATTTTACTGAGATGGAGCTTTTGCATATA
>JAQQZR010000005.1:23296849-23314356 GCA_030068235.1 Notoglanidium macrostoma | reverse complement strand
TTTATTTGAAAACCAAGAAATCTAATTTTTGTGACACTTAAATAGAATTTGCATAATAATTTGGAACAGGGTGTAGACTGATTCTGAATTTGATGCATGCAACAGGTTCCCTATTGAATCTAGAATGGACACAAATGCAGTTCTCAGATGGTCTTCTAGGTTATCAAACTGGATATTAATGTCTCCAGCAATTAATTGAGAAACAACCAGGTTTGAGATGAAATCTGCAAATTGACAAAGGAATTCAAAATATGCCCTCAATGGTCTGTAAATAATAATTAGAGGACTCAAACGGGTAGACTTATTTTTGTGGCTATATGTCAGTATAAAATACTTGCATTGAATTGCTACCTAGGCCCAGGCTTTGCCCCAGTCACTGTGAACACAGATGGTTCCATGTTTAGAGAGAGAGAGAGAGAGTGAGTTAGTGGAAGCACTGGCACAGAAGTGCAAGAGGGTGAAGGAAAATTGGGAGGGACAAGGGTTCAGGTTTCAAGGGAATTGGCCCCCCATGCAGTGGTGCAGGGATGGGGGAGAGCAGAGAGACCCAGGGGAAAGACAAGGGTGAGAGGAAGAGAGAGACATAGAAAGAGGGGCAGGCGCACCTGCTCATGGAAATGCTGCCAGAAGAACCACCTCTTCCAGCTATGCTGGACTCATGCTATTGCTCCTTCCAGCAGCTGACCAAAGAAGTGCTCTAGTACAACTCAATCAATGATGTCATCAGAATTGCAACTTTCCACCAGCAGCTAGCATCAGCAGGTGTCTTGGACCTGTTGAGTGAAGGCAAACAGGCAGCCGAGCTCACGGAGTGCCAGTGGGTGGAATCACTGTCAATTCTATTCTAGGGTGCAGCCAATGTGGTGCAGAATAGCCCGCTTCAGGTCTGGGTACTCAAGCAGGTTGGCAGCTGGCAACTCTCTTCTTGACGAGCAGGACATGTGGTTGGACCGTTTTATCAATGGGAGTTGCGGCTGGAGTACCCACTGACTGGAGCAAGCTCTGGATTACCTGCCGGTCCTCTGCCTGAGCCTGGAGCAGAGCCCTTAAGAACTTTTTTGGTTCTGGAAATGAGGAGACCGGGAACAGGCTTGCAATAACCAAGGGTTTGCAAAAAAATAAGGGTTTGCAAAAGATAAGAGTTTATTTTGCAATCTCACTTTTTAGTGATTGATAGATCAACATGTGGTACTTGCCAGTTCAACCTGTTTCCTCTCCACCTACTGCCAATTCTCAATCATGCCCCGGTTGCTGCATGAGGCTATACCAGCGTGTCATTCTGGTCATGTGCATGTCATTGTAACTATCATCACCAATATTGTCTTTGAGCAATATACTTATGACAAATTCCTCTTTGTGTGATGAGATGTATAAATTCATCATTTCACCATTTCAACACCTTACAAGATATCAAAAATCCGTTCACAATTTCACATCAGCAACCTCTTGATCATGTATACCAAATTCAAAATGAATCCACTCCACCCTCTAGGAGGAGTATATCTGAGATGGGTGAAAAAGCCATTCTTTCTGTGGCCAGATGGTGCCACAATACCAGAGGGTCACTGTGGGCATGTGACTATCATAATAACCATCATAACCAAAAAACTGTGAATAAACTGTTATGCATTGATGCACTTCCTGTTTGTGTGACAAGACACAAATTCATTGCGTCACCATTTCAACTCCGTGAAGATATAAAAATACCTTCACAATTTAATATCAGCAGCATATTGACATCATTTGTATCAAATCTGACATGAATCCAATGAAGAGAGAATGTTAAAATGTAACTTGTCAAAACACAAAATCCAAAATACCTAAAAAATTTGTTTATCTTGATGAGACCCACATGACTACCAAATTTGTTATGTGCATGTGGAACTATATGTCAGATAGATGACTCGGTGGCATATAGTGGCACTCTAGAGTCACTGAGCCACAACCTAGGCCAAGCCTCTGTCCCTTAGTAAATGTCCCAGGCACAGTTGTCTGTGCCAAGTTTTGTGACATTTCACCTGTTGTGGCAAATTAATACCCAAATCCAGAAATGCAAAGAAGGTACCTGGAGTCAAAAATCAAAGTGATAAAATGTTTAAATAGACCAAGAAAATATACTTCCAACCACACAGGACAGTGACCGGGAGAGAAAGTCTTCTGGCTTCCGTGGTTTTTACAGCTGTCTCATGCATACATTAGCGTATGTATGTGCGTATGTATGTATGTATGTATGTAATTAAATCTGACATCATCAAGGCACTATCGCCCTTGTTGTTGCAGCACCACGTTGTTTCAGGCCAATATCATTCCGTACCGATGCAAGAATGTCTCTCTAAAATCTTTGTACATGGCCAAAAAAATACAAGTAATGGCGTATTATCATCGTGCATAATTCAGAAATTGGGAAGAAATTACCACAAAACCTCTTTCTTACGCTTTTTCTTCTGTCAACACTGGACTTCTCCAAGACTTGAAACCGATCTCTAATTAACCAACATGTTTTGTGAAAAATTGTCATTCGCCGAACGTGGAAAAGACGCGAAAGCAGCGTTTACTGCATCTGGCCTTCCACAGTGAAACAGTGAATAAACTTCCTCTGTAGAGAAGGATTCTATGGAGCCCTGCTCATGACACCACAAGGAAAATATTAAACTGCGGCCATGATGTAACTAAAACGAGGGAACAATTTAATAAAACGTGGTTGTGATATTGTTTTTCTTTTCGTCTCCTGAACAGGGCTCTGTAGTATTCAATACGGTTGACAGTACTATTTTTTGGCCCACAGGCCTACGTGCATTTGCCAGACTGATAATTATCGCCGTTGCTTAGTATTGCTACTACTAGATTTCAGGCTGGTTCACTCATAGACACGTTCTTACATCAGTCTAGAATAATATTATCCTAAACATCGAAAACACAACATGGCGCTGATGCCTTGATAAGTTTCATTCCATATATTCAGAGTTTTTCAGTCATTAAATATATGTATTATTTTCTAAACAGCTTGCCATAATATATATATGAGCCGTCTGCGGGTGACTCTGCTCCACCGCGATCATTTTCCAAGAATTATGCTACACTTGGTAATTTGCAGTTTGGCTTCTAGATCTTAAATAGATTATAATTATAGCCTTTCATGATACAACTTATTTGACTTTTAGGCGGAACAAAGCTGCCCTCGCACATCCCATGCCTTCACAGTGTATTGCACTTTTGCTTTCATGTCCTTTCTACTTCTTTCGGAGTATATCATATTACCATTAGCGTTATCATTTAACCTAGTTAAATTATAATTAAGGCACTGCTCTAAGTGCTCTGGCTGCAATTTGATACACACTCACATTGGGCTGTTGGGAGGGATTGCTTGCATGGCAGACGCATACACACTCACATATGGACATGTTTTGCTTCTTATCTTAGCTTTACCCGTCTATCACCTGTCTCGTATTCTAATCAAATGCGTCTCATATTCTAATCAGTTGTTACACTTACAATTTACGCTCATACATCCAAACATTTTGTTCTAGTTCGCCTTCACACACCGATGGGAACCACCTAAAAAATGATAGTTTTGAAATGGAAAAAATCCTTACAGAAGCAATAGGGTCCTACACACCTTCAGTGCTTGGGCCCTAAAAAGGATATCGTTTAAATGCCAACACCAGCAAGAAACTCCCAGCAAACTATTGAAAAATATGTCCCACTCACAAACCCCATGCTCTGTATGCTACTACCTCTGGTTCTGCTGTCTAGTATGTGCATAGAGGTAGAGCTCATAATGAATATTAACCAGAAATACAAAACACTGACGCAGTTTTCAAAGTGTTCAGATGGCAGGTGCATTTAATTTCTAGGGATTTGGAAGTTCTCTGCTTTGGAAGGTCTTGAAGCTGAAGTTTCTTCAAAAGTTGAATCTTGTTGTTGCAGATGAAAAAGGTGCATAGCAGAGTGGGGTTTCATGTAGATGGAAAACTGAATAGGTCCTCAAAAGATGTTGTGTCCAAGGAGATTTTTATAGTGAAAGATGATGAGCTTAAAGTTTTAGGCCCACATGAAATTATGCAAATCAGGACTCTAGCCAGTTGGTCTTTGACATAGCCCCTTGGGCTGTGGTCTGGAGTAATGTGATGCCAGACATTACTGAGGTGCCCCTTTTTTAAACTAGTTTTATGTTTGGTTATGAAGCTAATGGATAATGCAAATCTCAGATTTAATCTGGTGAGAGTCATTGCTTCATCATGACATCAAACACAATTAGGAAATCTTTCATATTTAGAAGTTGTTAATTTTGGGATAAATGAAATTTAGATTACAATTGATGCAGGATACATTCACATGGATTAATATACTGATTGTTATAACCTTTAGATGAACCCAAAAATAGATAAAACAATGAGTTTGGTGTGGGCAATAAGTCTATTGGCAGCACTTTTGTCTCACTTTCCTCTCTCCTTGGGGGACCAATTGGTACAAAGGTCTCGTGATGCCAGGCTTCCCAGGCTTTTGCAGAGATAACAAGCTTAGCTTTAACATTGATTCTGGTTTGTAAAATGAAAGTGTCTTGTTGGCTAGTTTCTTGTGCATGTCTTGAAATATAAATAATCTATATATCAGAGTGTGTCCGTTGGTAAAATAAACATTTCTGATGAGCCATGTTGCCATTGCCAAGTTTGATGCTGAATGTTGTTGGGTTTCCCTGAGACTCTGCACATCTCTGGAGCTGATAGCAGCTAATGCTAGCTGTCTAGTTAAAATATATTGTACAGAATGTTAATACAACAGTCTTTTTTATTTTCTTGTCTGTGTTCTCCATGTCTTTTCTGATCTTATTTTGTTTACCAGCTAAAAATGTTTGGCACATAAAAACATGCAGATCAGAATGTGACACGTATATGTGCAGATTTATAACTAATTCTCACACAGCTCGAACTTTGAATTACTATTACAGGATTGTCAGAATGACACCATCTTAATCATGTTTTTAAAAACAAACCCTACAGATTGTAGCCTTAATATATGTACTATCATGCCCAAATTTAATATTTAGCCTGCCTAGAACATAACTATGACTTCAAACAAACTGGTCACTCTGCAAACCCTGGGCATGGGTGTAAATTAAGTAAAACTGTTTTTTATGTGTGTGTGCATCCTAGGTGGTGACCCACCTCCGTGTGATTGAGGAGAGGATGAATCAGAGTCTGTCTCTGCTCTATAAGGTGCCCTATGTGGCAGACGAGATCCAAGATGAGATTGGTGAGTGTGAGTGAAAGATTGAGACCTTGCTTAGGCTGAAAAATGCCTCCCCTTGAGTTGAATAGACAACTCTGTGTCCTATGCCGTAAGGTCATGGCCGTGACTATGGATTACTTTGTGTGTGTGTATGCACACATGGGGATAATCAGGATTTACAAATAATAAGTAGAAGAAGAGGGGGAGGAATTGAAGAAATGAGTGAGAATAAGGAATTGGAGAAAAGTGTTTCCACACAGTATGTAAATTTGTATTTTCACTACATATTCACGCCAGTTTACTTGACTACCCTCTGTATTCGCCTGATCTAGCAACATACACCTTTTTTCTTTTCCCTAAAATCAAGTTCTGTTCTCATGGTAACTCGTTTTGAGTCTGTTCCAGTGAAGAAGAAAATGATGCAGCGTCTTCTGATACAACTAATGGAAGAAGACTTGATGTACAGCTTTGATGAGTGGAAGAGCAGAATGCAGCAGTGTGTAGTTGTAGAAAGAGAAAATATTGAAGGGGAAAGTAATTGTAAAAATTTATAAATTACAGCATACGTCTCAGTATTTAATAGCTGCACCTTGTGTGTGTGTATTTTATTTATATACAGTATATGTATATATGTATATATATATATATATATATATATATGTATATATGTATATATATATATATATAATTTTTTTTTTTGCGTTATTATTTTTTTTTTATTGTTGTTGGGGGGAAAAAAACAAAACATGAAAAAACCGCTCCTCCACAATGCGTCCCGCGATTTTTCTTTGTTTTGTTGGGGGTTTTTTTTTGTAACGTCAATCCGAGTTGAACTCTTTCTCGAGGGAAAAAAAAATAGGATGTGAAAGCCATGTCTGCCTGTTCAAATTGCTTTATACATACATGATCTATATATATCTATATCTATATATAAAAAAAAAAAAATGATGTATACAAATGTAGATAATGTCACTGCATATTAAGATGCTGAACCGATCAAAATTAGATACTTTTACAGGGTGCTGGAGAAGAAATATATTTTTGGCAATTTTAGCTTTTTATACTTAACTTGCGGTTACAAAAAAGAAAAAAAAACAAAAAACAACAAGGATGGAAGGTTGCGTAAAAACCTATTGGCGATGAAAACCAAGATGGAGGATTTCCAGTTCTAAGCATTAAGAGGGACGGATTAGAAATTTGTAAAGGGGGGAATAAAAGTGCCTTATCGATGGTTTCTGGGGGGGTTTTTGTGTTCGTTTTGGTTTTTCTCCGAGTTACATTGTGTTCAGTGGAATTGTGCGACAGTAATGCCGGTGCTCAGTGTATAGAGAAAGGGAACGTCTGCTAAAGTGTTCGGGCTCGATCGTCGCCCAGCTGTGCCACTCAATCTACTCTATGCAAAAAGCAAAAAAATGAAAAAAAGAAAAAAAAAAAGAATAGCAGTCATTCGACCAGCTAACTACGTGCCATGATTTGTCTTCCCGAGATTAGGTTAACGTTGCTCTCTCTCTCCTTTCTCTCTCTCTTTCCTTTTTTTTTTTTTTTTTTTTTTTGCCATTTGAACAAACAAGATTTCTTTCATTTCTAAGCTGTCTGTATTATTGTTACTGTTTTGAAGCAAACTGCCATTTCGAACAATTCGGATTCGCAAACCGGATATTTGGATTCGTCCGGATTACTTCATCCCGTTCACGAGAGACCGCTTTCACCTGTTTTTTTTGTTCTGTTTTGTTTTTTTTTTAGTCCGAGCTCACGTTCACATCTGCGGAGCCGCGGCAGTTGAACTGGCAACGAGGTTTAATTGCGCTAAAAAAAAATAATAATTTAGATTTGCAGTATATTCCGAACAAAATTTTCCGATTTTCATGGCAGCCTGTTTCACTCTTCTCTCAAGCTGTTACACAGGAATGGTCAATCTTTTTTTCTTTTCCTCCTTCTTCTCGCAGTGTTAGACACTCTTGTGTGTATTTTTTTTTTCGTCTGTTTGTAATGAAATGCAATATCAGACTGGGGGTTTGAGAAGACAGCCCTGATTCAGAAGCAGTATTACGAGAAATGCCCTCCGCGATGTTACTACATGCTGTCGGTCATTGTTTTATGGTCGATTTAGTCCATCAGGTTTATAGAGAAATCTCTTGTATTCTCTCCTGCCTGCCTAATACATGTATAATAATGTAATTTACAATCATTGTTACAGGTTTCTAATGTATTTTTCTAACTTCATTTTATATGTATATTATAAATCACTCTTCTGGCTGGTTTTTTTTTTTGGTTCCTTTTTTGATGCCCACTTACAGTTTTGTTTTCTTTTCTTTTCTTTTTCTTTTTCTTTTTTAAACTCCCCTCCTTTGCTGTCTTACTCAGAAGTCTCTCTTGTTGGGAGCGTCGCCTTTCCAACAACGATATTCAATTTCCTTGCCGAGCTTTAGCTTGTTTAACTCATTAGCGACTATATTAGTTTTCCTTGTCAAGATTTTTACATGCTTGCATTTAGTTTTCATGGTGTATGCTGTTATTTTCTTATTAACCTCCCCCCTCCCTTGGCATTTATTTTAATAAAATATTCTTAGTAAGAATTTTACTAACTTTGCTGATATTTTTGTTGGTCTTGTGTTTAACCTGTTGAATGAACGTACTACTTTTGACCTGGTTCACGGACTAACACCATTAAAACCGGTCTCTGACCACTTCACGGAGATGAAGGAATCGCACTAACACACCACACAACACTACACACGCGCTTAGAATTATACCTGTACACTGGATCATGGACTTGGGCACAAACACACACACACACACTAACTGGAGATGTGCACGATACAGTCCATCCTCACCTTGCGCTGCTGATCCAAACCCACTCTGGCTGTCTCACAAAACACACACACACACACACACCATGTTTATTTGAATCTCTGGAAGACATGGAGCTCTTGGAGCAATAGGTTAGGAATAAAATACAATTTAAATAAAATGGTCATCATGATTGGTATGAGCTTTCACTCTGCTGTAATTTGCCAACAATTACAATCATTATTTGTTAAAGAAAAACGCAACATACTTGTTATCCATTTACAGTTACATTAGTGTATCTGCAAACCAAGTTCGTTCCTGTTATCACTTACATTATAGCAGCACGCGAACGTGCCAGCGAAAAGCCACGCTGGTGTCCCATCTGACCGATCTCATTCATATCGCATGGCCACGAAGCAGATGCGTATCCAATCTAGGACCATGTAGAAAAGTCTGATCAGGTTTCCTGGTCCACACAGCCCTGGAAACGTCATATCTGGGTCACGTTAAGTGACAAAATCTGTTTCGAGTCCCTTCAGCATTGTAATGTGAACGCAGCCTTAATGAACATTTTCTGACAAGAACCCTGGAGGTGATTATTTCCCATTATCCTTTTATACCACAGCAATTTCTTGACTAATATTTTTTGTTTATTACAGATTGACACGTATACTTTTTCTCCCATTATATCTACATTAATATTTTGGAATGTCTCAAGTCAGTTCGCGCTATTGAAGCTATAACGAGTCATTCCTTTATCAATATATATATTTTTTTTCCTCTCTCGAAGTCAAGAACACAAACAAATGGCGGAGATCTTTTGAACGTTGCGTAGGGTCTCCTAGCGTGAATGTTAAATAAACGCAACAGCGATGTATTTTTCCGTTGACGACACATTTTAGCTTTTAATATCCATTTTTCAATGGAGTTTTATCAATTATCCACTTCCACCAAACAAGTCCTTGTTGTTGAATTTCTTTAAAAAAAATAAATAAATAAAAGGCGCCTTAATGTAAACCCGTGCCTTGATGCTACGTCATAACCGTGCTGTTCTAGAAAATGAATGGGAATACGCGGTCACCGTCGGTAATAAAACACGGCCACAGATTTTCCAGCCGATGAACGGAATATTTTCAGCATGGCAAAAGTTTACACTCGTGTCGATTTCACACCATTGGAAATGTTCCCGGCAGGTCGCTGCTTAACCGCTCACCTCGACTTCTCCGGGTGCGTTTCATTTTTCAGCACCGCTCTTTGAGTTGCGGCGTTCTCGCAGGCCGTCGGTGCCGTGGAGTCTTTCAGCTCCTCGACTACTGCCAATAAATAAATAAATAAATAAAACAATAAAACAAGTCTGTACTTGCAACAGCTGCTTGTCTCGTCGCCTTGGAGACCGAACCATAGTCTCGCCGAAGTCCGACACAGTAAGGGAATATTTTCCTTCCTTTGTTTTTAGGGGTGGGTTTTTTTTTTTTGTTTTATTTAGTTTTTTCTTTTGCATTACAGCTTTTTCTTTTCATTTGAAACCTCAAGCACAATTAATAACGCGTACTAATTTTAATTTTTTTCGGTTTGGTTCTCCTAATCCTGACATCAGTTTCTCTTTTTCCTTTTGAACTGTTCTCACTAATTCACCAGCTGTCGCGACTGACACACATGCAAACATTAACTTTGATTAATCTGGTTTTTAGACCCACTTTAACCCACTGAGTGATGCAAACACACACAAATGATCCCCAAATGAGTCCGTTTTAATGCTTTTCATAATCAAAACTCACCCTTTAGCCTCTCATTAGGTTCAGAGTTTAGATTTTGGTGTCACAATTGATGTCCTTAAGTCATGTTGTTTTGTTTTTTCTTTCTTTCTTTCTTTTTTTTTTTTTGAACGAGGGAGGCATTCATGTTTTGAATGTACAATACACACACAGCTTCAAAGGAATTATTTTTTATTGTTGCTTTAACATTTGCGGTCTTTTTGTATATCCTGAGCCGAACCACAAAAGTATATTTCTTAATGTACTTTAAAATAAGCCTTTCTTTTCGTGTATTCTTGTAGCGGCTCTGCGTCACTATTCAGATGAAGGGAAAAAAAGGAAATATTTCTTTACTGGCTGGAAATAAGGAATAAGAAAGCACAGAAGGAATTTCAAGCACTGCCATGTCGCTCCTTGAAATATGTGGAAAAGTTTTTCCTCTGTTAGTCTGGTTTTTATAGATTTTTTTTTTTTTTTTTTTTTTTTTTTTAACCCACTGGGCCTCATTTATCAGACTGGATACAAACTAGATTCTTCGCAGGAACATTTAGGCTATTCGTGCGTTGGTTGAAATGTTGGTATCCTGCGTTTCGCTTCTGAATGTGTGTAAATTTACATATAAAAAGAATCACTGACGTACAGAAGTCCTAAACCTAAAATTTTCTTTCCAAATTTCTGTCATTATTTTGATTTGGAATTGCTATTTTTGACTTACGAGCTACTGAGTGAAAATATTGAATATACCTAAGTCAAAATAATAATACAAAATCGAAATAATGAGTCACAATAACAAGATACTAAAACAAAATAATGACCTTCTTAGTCAATTACAAGATACTGAGTGAAAATGAGATGCTGAGTCTAAATAAAAAGATACTAAGTCAAAAAGATGAGATACTGAGTGAAAATGAGATACTTTGTCAAAATAATAAGATACGGTGGCAAAATAAGACTTAGCAAGTCAAAAGATACTGTCCTGTTTAAATGGTGTGGAAGCCTCAAGGTGCGAGGGTTTTTTTTATTGAAAATTTACTGTTGTCATTTTGACTTGTCTCGATATTTTTTTGTCTTAATTATTGAAAATGAGATGAATCAAAAATAACAAAATGCCAAGTCAGTATAATCAGATTCTGAGTAAAGCTGAGATGAATAATTGAAATAATGAGATACCAAATCAAAAATGGTGACACCAAGTCAAAGTAACAGGATGCTGAGTAAAAATGAGATAAATAATCAAACTGATGAGATACTAAATTAAAAGGTGGGATACTGAGTGAAAATGAGATCATCAAAATGAGATACTACGTCAAAATAACGGGATCCTGAGTGAAAATAACAACCAAGACAAACGAATGAGACTATGATTTAAAATAACGGGATCCTGAGTGAAAATATTTACCAAAGTAATGACGTAGTCAAAATAACATGATAAAATGTGGCATTCGTGCATTGGTCGAAATGTTGGAATCCTGCATTTCGCTTCTAAGTCTATGTAAATTTCCGTATAAGGAGATTCACTAATGCCCTAAACCTCGTGGCATGAAATTGTCAATTGCTGTCATTATTTTGAGTTAGTATCTCTCTGTTTTGTCTTAAGTCAAAGAAACAAGATAGTAGGGCAAAATAACGAGATACTTGGTCAAAATAATGTTGAAAATTCTGTCAAAAGTAATGACTTGATGGGTCAAAAATAATGATTCTAGCAGTTTCTAAAACAATTTCCGCACCTTGCGATTCAGGGCTTCAGTACCTACGTGAACCTCAATCGATCAGGTTCAAATCGTATAATTGGCGTCGGGTTACTGGGATTTTATGTCCGGATTACTTTTTCAAGTTTAAGTCACTAAATTATTTCAGCTAAATAGCTATGCAATTAACAGTATGAAGATTTAGTGCGTCTATGATGGCCGACTCGCTGCTGGAAGACTGAGAGCACGCTACATTTCGGAGGTGCTCTATCACCGTTTAGTTGTCATTTTATCCTCTTGAGCTACCTGTGAGCTTTGCCTTTCATGGACGTCAATAAATGTAAATCAGCGGTGGCGTGAAAGCATTTGATCATTTACAGCTGGTTTTTAAAAAAAATCAGCGTCTTTCTCACTTCGGTAAATCTGACAGCAATGTTGTTGGGTTTTTTCCCAGTTTAGTCTACACGTTACTAAAAGATTGATAAATGAGGCCCAAATGAGGCTCATCTGCCATAGATGGTCATAGATCAGCGATCAGGAGAGGTTGAATTTAAAGTTCGTCCTAAAATCCTCTTGTACACACAAACTTGAGCTCTAAGTTCTGTTTCTCTAAATTGCATAAGCTTTCGCTGTCTTGTGCTTTGAACTGAAACAGAGGCGGCATTTCAAAAAAGTATTGGACCATAAAGTGCCTTTTGTTGCTGTTCATGTGACAGTCAATAGTTTCATACGATCTGTGCGCTATACACAGACCTCTGAAAGGGAAGCGCTGCCTTTTAATCTGCTTTTATTAATCAGATGATAATTACTGTGTTGAAAACATTCCTCCATGGACTGTAGTGCTTCCGCCAACGTGGCACTCAGGGGGTTAAAGACAAGCTACTACTTCTACCAAATCTTTTAGAGATATTTTTATAAAAAAATAAATAAAGAAATAAATCTGGGCATAATAACCTACTGGAGCTTTTGTTTTGTTTTGTTTAGTTTTTTTATGCATATTTCTCATCATTTGTATGTTGTCCAAGCGTGGAAGCGATAAAGGTGCACTAAATCGCTGATTATTTTTTTCTCTTTTCTTTTTGGGGTGTTCTAAGACAGTATGTAAAGTCGTTTTTAAATCTTTGTTGTTGCCTTGTTTTATATATATACGGAAAAAAAAAAAAGAGGTCAGGAAGAAAAAAAATGTAAACGTTATATGTTGCTCGTGCTGACGGAAAAAGGAAAACTGTGATGTGTGCAATAAAGTATTTACAACTGGATTTTGTGGGTGCTGTGTTTGGAGTTCTCAGGCTGAAATTTGGGAAGACGTTTTTCAGAAATCTGGAAGGTAAGGATTTTATTTAAAGGTAAAATTTCCTTTATATACTTTGACGCGCCTCTAGCGGTAACCAGGTAATCTTTTCTGGATAAAAAATGTTACGTCCCTGGTGTACAATTTATTTATTTTTATTTTTTTTCAAGCATTGGAGGCTTTCTGTTAATCTCCTCTGGCAAAGCACATTTAGGTCAAGTTAACATTATGTCCAGGATTTATCAAGATTAGATCGATCCTATTCAAGGTAAAGTCAAACTGGCTACTCATGAATGCCAGTCAGTCTGATTGACAGGACAGAGGGCGACTACCCAAGCAATATTCAGAAAACACCTCAAATGTACAATAGGTGTCTTCATTTAAAAAAAAAAAAAAAAAAAAAAAAGCTTTACACCTGTATGAAAGTTCACATTTTATAATATATAAATGAGAGGAAAAAGGTTTTTCATGTGAGCTGCTTAATTATCTTATTCTCTGATCTGTCAGTTAATTTCTGCCTTAGTGACACTTTAATTTATTAGTTTCCGTCTAATGTAAAAAAAAAAAACCCCACTAAAACCGTTGCTATGCAGTGGCATTTAATCTTTTCTAAGCTGGTTAAGTTCTAACACTTCTATTCATTTTTAATAATTTTTTTTGTTTGTTTTTTTAAAGGCCATCATATTTCTCACACATTCCAGGCTGTTTTTACGCAAAATATTAGGCAATTATATTTCATAACCTTTGAATTTTTTAAGCTTTAGGTATTAAAATTTGTGCCGACTAGCAACGAGTCGGCAATGAGTGATTCTGCTAATGCTGCTTCTAATCTAATCTCAGCTCTGTGTGTCCTAACAACAAGGAATCAACACATAATGCAAAGGTTTTCGTATCAATTATGTCTTTTGAGCAATCCAGTAAATGTAAAGTACGTGTTCTGGGTGAT
The DNA here is from genome assembly GCA_030068235.1 of Notoglanidium macrostoma. NCBI lineage: Eukaryota > Metazoa > Chordata > Actinopteri > Siluriformes > Auchenoglanididae > Notoglanidium > Notoglanidium macrostoma. The sequence continues at coordinate 23,300,658 of JAQQZR010000005.1, read as the reverse complement.
TCCATGTTTGGGATGTCATTTGTGTGCCGTTAATATTACATTTATGTAAAATTAACACTGTCCTTTATAATATGCCTATAAGTTCAAACCCAAAATTTTCCATTAGTCATCCATTATAGGTTGTGAAAACACATACATTTTGGTTTGTTCACTCAACACTGTTACCCGAACGCATTCACCCCTATGAAATATTTGGAACATCCCAAGTACCACAAGTCCCAAGGTTAACAAGAAGTTGCATCATCCACATTTCTTGAAGATCCTGGGAAGGCGAAAAGCAAATTGTGTCATTCTGTTCGTCTGAATTGTCACTGATGTTGACTGATCAGGTGAAGTTGAAAGTACAGCACAGTTACGCAAATTATAGCTTGATTTAAAGAAATGATTGATTTAAAAAAAAGTCAAGCATTCCAATGTCATGGAATTCATGTCATTATAGCATTAGCATGGATGCTAATTCAACATTGTGTCCCCAAAAATGAAAAAAATCTTTAACACATTTATTGAATGGATTTTGAAAGAGTTGAAAAATAGTTTAAACAAAAAAAAAAGAATTGAAATTTAACTGCAAATATCTTGAATGTCGACAAATTCATCTAGTGTTCCTGTTGTAAGGTTACGACAAACCAAATATATGACCATTAAACCTATTTCTAGATATTCTTTTTTTACAAATTTTAAGAATGAAATATTTGTTCTTATGTCTGAGACTTTTTCTAATTTTGAGCATTTGTGGCATCACAACAAAACTTAGTCCAGTTAATAAATCAATCACGTGTGTTATATTGAATATTTTAAATCTACAGTTAATTATCTTTAAAGGTCCACTATGTAGGATTTAAGGGGCTCTATTAGCAGAAATGGAATATAATATTCATAAGTATGTTAGTGTGTAATTACCTGGAACCAGGGTTGGGAGGTTTACTTACTAAAAAAAATGGAGTTAACTTAATCTAATTACCACAAAATTAAAGTAATGGAACTGATGACTTTACGTTACTTTTGGATTACCTCCGTACCAAATATGTGGATGATGACAGCGTTTTCTCAGCTGGAAGGCAGAAATTGCACTGTACTGTGAAGTTGCTCCACATTTCTGATTTAAAGACAAAATAATGGTGAAATTTCCACCCAGTGAACTCATTTTTTCACCAGAGGCCTTGATAATGAATTGGCGACTTAAGGATTAGCTCTGATTTCACTCGTGACCGGATTAGTGATGTGAGACTCATGAAGTGTTGTGTGCACATGTGCATGTAGTGTATTGTTCTAATTTAGGGCTGCAACTACAGATTATTTTTGATAATTTTTAGGGTGTTAATTGAATAATATTTATTTGATTATTTAACTGGTTTATTTTTTGAAAATATATGCAAAAATGTAAAACTTTATTTAAAATATTTATTTGCAGCAGTTTAATCAGCACTACTACAGACCTTTTTCTTAACTAGGCTTAATCAAATAGCAGTTCACTAACTACAGCATTAGTGTCATTTATCAGATAATCTGTAACAGCATGAGAATATTATCGAGTGCTCATGTCGTAGAAATGAAAGTTGATACTCATTCAGTATAAGCATTATATAAGAATGGTAGTGAATAAACACTCAGACTAACTCAAGGTGAAGGTGTATGTAGCCTACATCCTTTACTGTTAGCACTTTTTTAATCACTTAACACGTTTTGCAGCTGTGTGTCTGGATTCCAAGCCATGATTTGTTTAAGTTTAGAACAGACAAATTCAAAATAAAAATAAAATAAATATCAGCTGCCTGTTTCGCTCACTGAAACTCTCCAATGCTGAATTCATTTTGCTTGCTGTGTGCACGCGCGATGAATCATTTTCAGTGTGTGGAATCGACTCCAAAGATTTGCATTTGACTCCTAGTTTTCAGTGCCCGAGATTAGTGAATCGACTCTTTTTGCGGCCAACTTGTGAATTGTTCTGAACAATTCAAGCAGGAGCATCACGCTTCTCCTCACATTCCAACAAAAGAATGATATTACTCACATTAAAACACAGGTTCTCATGTCATGAGGCCAGCAGGGTAGTGTACTGTAAAGGGTTTCATACCGTAGAGAAAGTCCTGCTGATGTTTCCGCTCCTCAATTTCACTCAGATGTTTTTTCATGAAGTGACGTGTCGTTCGCGCAGTAACGCAGTTCAACTGATAATGAAATTAATGGCAATTATTTTGATTATCGATTTTTATTCATTTTGCTGATTAGTTGCAGCAGCCCTTATGCAATTCATAGTATTGCAATCCTGTAAATAATCCTAGTTTTTACCAAAAGCATCTGTAATCTGCTTTGTCTCTGTAATTATAACAGAATACAGTTACCTTTTTTGTATCCTAATCAAGTAACGCCGGTCCATGTATTCCGTTACTCCCCAAGCCTGGTTGTAACTACGAATAATTGTGTTTTTATAAGTTTAGAATGAGCCCTTTGTATCTACATACACTTCTACGGAGCCTCTAGAGGGCACCTTCCATGTTTAGTGTTTTTATAAGCATGAATCTGGAAAGAAGCACAGGAAGGACGACGAAGAAGAAGAGCTGAAGACAAAGAAGAAGGAATCAGAAGAATCAGTGTTTGCTGGTGCTAGTTAACAAGCTTGAGAATCCAAATTTTGACAAATGGAGGATCATACTTATTATTTAGCACGGAAAAAGTAAAGGAGTGTGATTGTAAGTACTAAGAAGTATGCTACGGGGACCTGACGGCCACCGTACGCTCTAATACACGTTTGGAAAAGAGGCGGGGGCATTCAAGTGGTTGAATCTTACATAGTGGACAATTAATGCTTGGCCAGCTAGTTTTCAGATTTAGTTTTATAATTATGAATTGCTTTACAGTATAATATTTTGACCGATGGAATATAGATTAAGGAGAGTATTTACAGCAAAACTACAAAAACCATATGTGGGTAATTTTCTTACGCGCACTCATTTCGATCCACTGTATCTCGGAACGAACTTTTGCGACACTGGAGTCATTTTTTAATGACACGCCCTATTTATTTCAAAAAGATAGAATAGAACAAACAAACAAACAATGAAAGCATGAATAATTTTATATTTGATTATTAATAATCCCATAAATGACTCAGAATGGCACATATCTGCTGTAAATTGATGGAAATTCTTGATAGTTTCCTTACTTGGTTTGCCTAATCAAAGCAGCAGCACTGTTGCATTTTAAATGGAAATGAATAGGAGGACAACAGAATGGTTCGCTTTCTTCTCCAAACTCCTTCACACTCTTTGTTCTCTCTGTCTCTCTCTCTCTCTCTCTCTCTCTCTCTCTCTCTCGCTCTCTCTCTGTATCTATCTCTCTGTATGAAAGGGAAGACAAGTGGCGTAGATGGTTTGGTGTGTGTGTGTGTGTGTGTGTGTGTGTGTGTGTGTGTGTGTGTGTGTATGAAGTCGGAAGCCAGCCTTGCTGTTAGAGTGAAAAGGATGAAAGGAGCGTTTGTAGCAAACGGCAGCTGGAAGCTTTGAGAAAGTGGAGGAGAGACGAGCAGTGTCAAAAGTGACAAATGAAGCCAGTTGCTGTAGAATGAATCAGGGGTGTTCAGCAGAGCACAGCTGTGTGTGTCGGACCGTTTGGAAGAGGCAAGTGTGTGTGCCTGAGATAGAGATGTGCTATTTGATGAATAGTGTGAACTGTGCATGTAGGGACACCTGGGTCGTCCGAGCACACTCAGCTTTGAGAGTAAAAGAGTGTGTAAGTGTATGTCTGTGTGTGTGTGTGTGTGTGTGTGTGTGTGTGTGTGTGTGTGTGTGTGTGTGTGTGTGTGTGTGTGT